>JAOBRC010383125.1:0-19828 GCA_027575255.1 Scolionema suvaense
TGACGTACTGGTGACGCATGGTGACGCATGTTTGCTTGATGCGTAATAGATCCACACATATCAAAAGTAAGATTGCTACTGGAATGTTGATTGACACGAAATGTCACTGACAATGAATGCTTTCTGGTGCTTGAAGCATATATATGTCACCAGTGGCTTTATAGTGGCTTGTATGTATCTTTTGCGACACAGCTGCATCATTGTTATGGCACATAAAGGTAATAATGATTGCTTTCTTGACGATTCTGCCTGATTATGAACTTACATCTCATAGCTTATGATCCAAAATCACTAATACATATGTCTTCATGAGGCAAGAAACTCCATACTTTTCTCCATTTCTCAGCACGTTTGGTTTACAATAATGTACATGCACAGAGTGGATAATCCAGGGCATACTTCATGTATCACACACATGGAGCATTCTTTGAGAAGCTCATGGCATCGCGATCATGCAAAGAGCCCAGAAAGCCACTGGAGGAAACTTTTCGTGATTGACAATGGGAGATCCCTGTTCAATTTTTTTTCCAAAACTCAGACAGTAGTAATGCAAATAAAACAATCATCTTCGGTGTAGCTCCTCCATCATGATCATCACATTGGCCCCATTATGAAATTTCCAAGTAAGGTGTGATGATTCATGGTTTCTTGTGAAAGATTTCCAAACCCGCTTCAAAGAATCATCGGGCGCATCTCAGGGAGAAGCCTGGTGCTTACAGCGGTAAAAAGGCGAATTTCAGCAAAAAACAGCTGCCAGAATACACACCAACATATAAAAATGCTGCCAGTTAAGGGGTTAACAATTGGCCTATCAGCTAGCATCAAAATTATAATCAACACTATGAAGGTTGAATAGGGCCAAGGCTTATTCCAGACAGACAAATGTCTTTCTACAACAATATGCTTTTGTATCACAGAGGTCAACAGAACTCATTGCTTCTGCTGACCAAGGTCATTTTTGGTCTTTCATTGCCAATTTGAAAGCAGCATTAGCTTAAAGAAGCAGTAAAGCCCTGCTAATTGATGGATGGAACCTAAAATTTGCACAATCAGCCAAGTTTGGCATTCAACCAAAGACACAAGTGTACAAATTTGACGATGTCAGCAAATTTGCCACAGACAGCCAAACTATCTCACCTTTGGCTAAAACCTTATAATATAAAGGTACCTAATTGGAAAATACCGGTGTCTTGCCTTTAGTTTGCATTTTCACGGCCTTAACAGAGAAGGTTCGAGGCACAGTTCCCCGCCCTCCTCGGCATTGCAATTGAAACAAGTCCAGACTGCTTAGGGTTGATAAGGTCCTTGCAGACAAATTTTATAGCCATGAGCTGTCGGATGTAGAAACCCTTAGAAAGTTAATTTCCAAAATCATCCACTAATATCAAGGTATGCTAGTGGCCCAGTTCCTAACTCGTTGAAAATTCAGGCAAGTAGCTTCTCTGGTACTACTTATCATCTGGGGGACACCTGATCGCCAGGAACCTCAAATCAGATATCTAAATAAATCTTCTTCAACTTGCAGAGGCAGACAGTACATTTTTTATAAGAACCAACAACTGTAAGCTGAGACGTGATGCTCCGGAAAATAGATCATTTTAACTTTGCAAAACCGTACTATCAAGTTGTAGTATTGCGGTTCTCAACTATAGTGATAAAGGTTGGCCTGGATTCCCATATTTTAGGCAAATGAAGGGATGATGCTCCTACGAACTTGTTCCTAGGAGAATGCGTGATCTCCAGATCTGGTTCGAGCAAATATTCCATCTAAAGGGACTTTCCCAATGGTACTAGGCTATAGGCCAAGTCCTGTACCTCTTTCTGTGCAAGACCATCATATGCACTTCTTAAGGCTGAATAACATCGCAAAGCACATGTACAGTAAAATGGTGACTGACATAGAACTTGCATGGTTGCTTCCTGTAAGATAGAATTGCCACACACCTAACTGAAACTATGCCAGTATTATGGTCACCCAACATCAAATCAAGGTTCAAAATAAAAGGCAGATTGAAAAGTTTCATATGAAGTAGCAAGGGCCCGGAACAAACATGAAATGGATTACATACCTGCAGCAACCAAAAGATTCAATGTCGGTGATTTCTTCGTCCCTACACTGTTCATAACTTCACAGTGGAAACGAGCATTGTTGTCAGACAGTGAAGCGGTCAATTCGTAGACACCAGAGGCAGAAATGATCTCGTAATGATCAGATCGCTCTCTGTAAATCCATTGAATCATAGGGGGAGTTCCACTTACTACACATGCCAATGTGACGTTAGCTCCAACTGAAGCTGGGTTAGGGGTTATTGATATGGTAGGATCAGTCAGGAATACTAAAAAAGCAGAATTGTGTATCAGAATCAGCAAAGAAAATTTCAAGCTATAAAAGACAAGAGGGGGAGGAAGGCTTGAGCCCCAGCGACACTTGGCGCAACCTGTGGCTTCTAATCAATCTAGAATGAACAAAAAGCAAACCTTCAAATAATAAGCTCATGTAACTCCTGGAAAGTTGAGGCGGGAGATAAAACAAAAGACAAAGAGATCAGAGACTGAAGGTGCCTAATGGAGACCTGCTCCAAGCCAACATGGCTCCCACTCCCGAATGATCGCCATATCTACAGAAATCAGAGAGGTCCTCTATCCTATGAGGACAAAGCTAAAACATAAAAGAGCATTGAAAGCTTTAGCTGGAGGAGTGTTTCTAAATGCTTTGATTCAGTAGAAATAAACTTTCACAGGAGAGCATTAAAATCTAAAATTCACAAAACGCTAAAAAAATCATCACCAACTAAAACTTTGACATTGATCTCAAATTAACTATACTGAGATTAACATGCTAAGCATATCTTTAGACAGGAATTATTTCGATCAGAGTTAGAAACAACAAGAATAGTACTCCGAAGAAAGCATTCTCACTTAAACACAGAGTCACAGAGGAAGTGGACTCTCATAGCCTTCATTAAGAGGCATCATATCTCATCATAAACAAAAGCAATGAGATTGTTCAATAAAATTATCCTACATACAGTATCGTCACATAGCCCCAATGAACACTCCTAGTTTCACACAAAAAAAGTAAAAAAAAGTAATGATCGGATCTTTAGATAACGTCAATTTCTGGAAAAAACTTATTAAGTGGTTATCTCGAAATAGCAGTGACAACAGACAGACAAACGGATGGATGCATACACTTCATTTTACAGGTCTTTTAAGTGTCCGAAATTACCGAAAAGGAAAACGATACATGATACACACTCAATATGCTAAGCTCAATCCTTCTCCACAGAGAACTGAGAGAAATAACATGGTTTTGAAATAAAACTCTCTGGGGCTTAGGTATCTTGAAAAGTAAGATAAGTGAGACATTCATTTGTTATTTTCATGAAATATTTGGGACACCAAAAACAGATAATGGACAGCTTAGGTGCAATCTCCACACAGAGCAAGGCAGTAGCAATTTAGGCAACCTTTGGGAATATAAAGAGGTTGTCAGTAGCCATGCAAATAACGATGTATCTGAGAAACCAGAATAGATGTAGATACGTGGATTTTAAGCCGATTAAGTCATCCCTTTTTCAACAGAAGCACTGTTATTTCCATTTATCTGGATGTTGCATTTTGAAACAGGTGATTGGAAAATTCATTCTTTAAATCAAAATATATTCATACACAGTTTAGAAACCATGTGACAAACTAAGTATACCGCAAAAGGCCAGATTCATATTTGACAATCAATTAGTAACTTCAAAACGTCATGCCCAAATTATATTACATACAACATGAAAACAGACCTGGAGACAGGTAATAAATATCAAGAAAACACAGCACATAAGATATATATGTACACAGCAATGAGTACATCACTTGAGAGAGAAGCTCAAGTGTAAAAAAACTGCCTGATAAAAACTTCCGTTAAGCATGCTATGTGGTTCCTCTAATGCAGACAAGTACAGAAGGTGAAGAGTACCACAGAGCACAAAATAATTTAGCACATAAAGCATCAACATCACAAAAACATGTCCCCACCTGACAACACTGAAACAATTCCAGCGGATCCAGCTTTGGTGAGGAACTCATTCGAAATGAGACAATCGTACAATCCTGAATCAGTAGTTTGAACATTCTTTAGAACAAAAACATTTGATGGAGTAAAGTCACGCAGCACTTCATACACTCCACGTCCAAAGCTGTATTTTGTAGGAGGGGGAAATCCTGCAGTTTCATTGCTGCATTCAACAACTAAGTCGTCCCCCACAGAAGGTGATTTTGATGACACCGTAACTTTAGGATGGTCCAGATCTAATAGAGTAACATATTGCTAACAAATGAAGATAACATATTGCTTCAAAACTAGCCTAGCATAATTTTTAGACAACTTCGAATGATAGCTACAAAACCGACAACTTGCTTAAAGGAGTTCACCACTTAAAAGTGGATGAAGACATACGTGTACGCCTTGAGAAACTGCAAAAAATGGTCTTTATTCCACTTCAACAGCCCATGTCGTTCTTGACATATAATGCTTTAAAGTTGTAGGAGATGCATCATGGAGTTAATTATGCATGATGTCATATATGAAAGCTGAAAATTAATTCATTTTCCTGCCTGGATTACCAAAAGAAAAGGCACTGTTGAGAGCTGATTTTTGTTTTATTTACCACGGAGGGGCAATATGTTCCATTTTACATTCAAAATATTTGCTGAAGTTTTCAGTTGCTAAGGAAACCACACTCCTTGGAGATTTTCAGGCATGACGTCATAGCTACCAGGTTTTGATCCGTAGGAATGTATAGGACTTTGATTAAGCTTTTAGCAAGAACTGCTGAAGTTTGGGCTCTCAAATAAAGAACAATCAGTATATCTTTTAATTGTCTTTCATACTGCTGAAAGTTGTTTTTTAGTGGTGAACTCCTTTAAGCACCATCGCAAAATACACACATGCAACAATAAATAACAATGAAAGCTTATGATCAGTGCCTCCTAGCAAAACAAAGGTTGGAGATGTGACACTGAAGTCATTGCGTCCCCACTGTATCTGCCCGGGAAGGGGGTGAGCATATTCAGCCCAGTTGACATAACTTCACATCTACTACCCTTTATGTGTGTCATATCAACAAAACTGCTGGTAGTTAAATTCCTGCGGAACCGCAACAAGCATACAGCGATATCAGGAAGTACGCTTAGTCACCGTTGCCTTGCCATATGACCCAGCAAGGGATATGCAACAGGCGAAAGGTACGTGAATGATAGTGAAAAGCTTAATTTTCCTGGGGGCTTGGGAAATAAGGTTATTTCTGAGAGGAGAGGTCTCAAAGAGGTGGTTTTGAAACCATGGACGAGGCAATGGAACTCATCAGTGAAACCACTCCATCTGCTAATTTCCAGGAAAAGTGAAATCCCTTGTTCTAAAGTCTACCTAAAGAGTGATTTGCATCGATATGTGTTGCTCTATGAAAATTACATGGTACATGCTGCAACTTCGTCCAACCACTATTTCGCAAATATGGATAGAAATCTTATCTAATTTAACAAAATCTGCACAGGAAAAGTTAAAATGGAGAGATAATGACGCCACAAAACAACATGACCAGAATTCCAAGACACTTATGGAAAATGAACATTAGGAAAGAGGAAAAAAGTCATTCCTTCTAGTGAAGAGAAACACAAAAAAATGCTTGCTGTTCTAACGCTTCCGTCCATCACGAACAAAAACATCGGACTGTTAAAATTCGAACTGCAAATTTTGGAAGAAAAATTCTTATTTCGATTGATTTCTGACATAACTCAGGATTTTTGGCACAATTGAAACATCAGTTAATCCACACTAAATGAGTATCTCACCAAAATTATTACCTGTTTTTGACCATTAGGGTCAGGTAGTGGTAGCATATTAATTACAAGGACCTTTTCCTGGAAAAATTTCGACCAAAAAACAATATTTCAATTCTGCCAAATGCTCCCAATGCCCATCCATATCCAGAGGTTAAAAGTGTTAGTTGTAACATAAAGCAATATACCGGTCTAAAATGATATTTCGCATGATAATAGAGCATTCAAAACATGACTGAAGCTGCTGTAGTTCCAGAGACATCTGCTTTCAAAGTCAAGAAGAATTTTGACTTGCTACCATTTTCGTTCTGAACACTAAATATGCATGACACATTGTCAGACCAAGTGCAACTATCCCATTTTGCTTGTTGACTTGCTCTTCATTGCAATCATTAGTTAATCTCAATGTTGCTTTACCAGAAATAGAGGTGCAATATGTTGCTTCAAAGGTTTACAGAAAGCCTTGAAATGTTGAGTTGCTAAGGAAAGCCATTGAACTTAGAAACGGTCTTAGATGACGTCATTGATGAGTTGAATTGAGAAGCACAGGAACAGTGAAAAATCAAGCTTTGCAGCAACATTGAAGAAGAACCACTTAAGCTTTTTTACTCAAATAAAAACCAGTATACGTGGTTTTGCAAGTACTATCTGTGGGAAGAATGTCATTTTAGACCGATATAATGCTTCAAGAACATCAAAATGTTAAACAAAACAGTTATGTAATGTTTAAATTCATTGTTTGCATACTTGTAGAACAGTTCTGAAAAAGATGCACATTTTTTGACAGAAATTTATCTTACTCTACAAAATATGAAAGAAAATTTGGCCTTGAAAGTTTCAAATGCTTAAAATTTTGGTCAGAAAAATTTCCACTTCTTTTTACATTGGAATTAGCTTTTGTCCAAGATTTTGGCAATTAATGTATGACAGTGCATTTACTGCAAGTCACCAGACTAGCAGGTTAAATAGCATTGTCTGTTGTTGAGAAGCTTCCCTTTGGTTTCAATAATGCAAGTCACCAGTCACTATTCTATCGTGAGTTTCGAACCAAACTACAGTCTCAGATGATACCTTATCATATGGGGTGGTAGCCAGTTCTGCTGCTCTATATTTAAGGGCATGATAAGTTGATAGTCTGATATGCGTAGATCAGCCAAATAATGGGGCAATCTTACCGTTAATGTGAAGCGACAACATATGTTGAGAGCAACGCATGACTTGGCATCACAGATGTATTCTCAAGCTACTACCTTCAATAGACCTAGTTCGAAGCATGTCTTTGGTCCGTATTTGGAGCTCAAACTGTGCGTGGGTGCGTCTAAATCTGCAAATGGCCTGTTTCGAAATATTGTGGCTGGCAGACGAAGAAAAAGCATGGCTGAAAAACGACAAGATATCAGATGCAGGGAACGGGCGAATACGAAGGCAAATGATGTCAAGAATGGTTTAAAGGAGAAACATAGAAAGGAAAAGTGTGCGGGCCAGCAACAAAGACTACAAAGCAAGAGGAAGATGCTCAACAGCACACTTGCCCCCGACTCAGACATTGAGAAAGAGACTGATTATGGCGGTGATGAAAGCAGTGATGGTGACACAGGTTCAATCAAAATGCAAGCAGTTACATGTAGAGGAGAATACTGATCCTGCAAAGCAACTTTTAACTGTTCGCATAGGGCAGCGGAAAATGAAAAAAAAGAGAAAGTATTTTGACTCAGACACGACCAGCTACGAATCTGCAAGCTCAAGTGATGGTGGTGGATCGAAGAAACAACGAAAAGAAACTACTATTGATTTGAGTACACTAAATCAGAAAGGAATGAAACGTACACCAAGGTTTACCTTTGATGACAGCAACAGCTTGGAAGATATTGACACAGTAAGGAAAGCAAGCAAAGGAACATATCCAGCAACTGCAGATGTGAAACGATGATGTTGCTGAGTTAGACAATGTCATCTTTGAAAGTGTCAAAGACGAGCAACATGAGCATGCACAACCTATTCATAAAGAATTCGCCATGGAGTTCAACGAAAACCTGCTGATGCAGAAGGATTGCTGAATATAGAACGCGAGGTAGTTGGGGAACTGTCTGAAAACGGAGATGAATGCACGGATGATATGGAATCCAATACAGATGGTGAAAAGTTCATTGACGACGGTTCTGAAGATGACAGACATGACCAATCGATATCTTTCTACGCAACGGTAAATAAAATCATTCATGACTATGCCTTTGAGGAGCAAAAGACACAGTCAGATACTAGCTGTGCAAAGATGGAGGCAGCAGAAGAAATGTGCCATATGCATGATGCCCTTATCGTATTGAAAGATGTTGATGCAAAGATTGAAGCTGAATGCCAGGTGGATGAGAAAAGCGATGCCATCAACCAGCAACATTCATTTATTCACTTAGGTTGAGCACCAGTTAAAAGAAGAGGCTTCTAGCGACGATGGTGAGAATGCAGCAAAATCGAACCATGGTGTCAATCCACCAGGGCCAGACGATCCTCTGATTAGTGCTTTTGGAGAAGCTCTGTATAGTGTGTTGAAAAAGCACAGAGATGAAATCTAATCGAACTATACGCAGCAATTCGCAACTTACAACACAGTCTACTTGAAGTCGGTGTAAGCCTGTTGGTCATTTGTTTGGCAATGTCACCAAAATATGTGCAGTACTTCGACGGTTCAGCGGGACAGCAGCATGTTAGGTGACAGAATGCAGTCCAATTCAGTCCAATTCTTTGAAGTAGTATGCGATCGATCAGGAAGCTCTGAAAATCATGGAGGGTTGGAGACTGCTAATATTACTCTTATGCTGTCCAACCCAAAACGAAGCTATTTTCAAGAAGCAGGAAAAGAAAAGATTCAACGACAAAGTACAACAAAAATAAGAATATACTACTATTGTGTGACGAACCTGGGACATTTAACACGCATCGTCACTCGGCTAAAAAAGAAACCATCAGCAGCACTCAACAGCACCAACATGAACTGCAGCAAACACGTTGCAAATGAGCAGGATGAATTGCTAATACTCAATCAAGCTTCCGGATGCAATCGCTGCTTTGCCTGCAGAAGAGAGAGCAAGTACGTTACTCACATAGCATCATGCGAAGGAGAGGGTGACCAGATTTAATCCATGTAGCTTCAAGTCATACACGGATGCAAATACGGCAGCACAGCTGTGTCCTTTTGCTATGTTCTATGATCTAAAAACAACATTTTCTCACAAAGTTGCCGGTAAACCAGCAAAAGCGTCTTCTCAGTTGTCCGAAGTATATTCACATGCATTGTCGGTGATCTGGAGCAAGCACTTGGAAGACGGACGAACCAATGATGCAAGCTCATTGAAATCGATCATATAAAAATCGTGATGTTACACAAACACGAGAGGATCTCTTGTCCATCGAAGCCATTCCTGCACACATGGCAAAAGAAATCCTTCCCAAGCATCAATGTGCAGCACTCCAATTGGCGAAGGACATAATGATAAAACGAGTGAATTTGCCAAAGGAAAAAAGCTGAAGGAGCTCCTATTACTGGAACTGATCATGCCCAGGTACATCTGCCTGAAGTTTTGCTATGAGCACCTGATGGTTGGAAATCTCATTCTACCTATGGACGCATCGTCAAGATTAAAGAAAAAAATCGTGAGTCGCTACGACACAAAAACAGATGGATTAGTAGCGATTGAAAAAGTAGGAAATAAAATGCTGCATTTGTTTTCATGCTATTGATCGGAGCGATAACTTGCTTTTATCGAATCCAGCCAAAATTAGCGAGACAATTCAAAGTGAAGACATGAGACAGAGGTCTACCAGTACGGTTCTAGACAAAACCTCAACGGTACATTTTCTAACAATAATGTTGGGGGCAGTGAAAATCGTGTTCGGAGGTAAGCACCACACTATGGAAGAATTGCTGTGCAATGGTGAGGACTTCCCTGATATGGATCAACTACATGAGGAAAACCCTGCTCTATACAAGTTTCTTATAACGTACTGCAATCGGGTAGAATAAGACGACAGTATCAAGAGCGAAGATGATGGTAGTGATGCTAAATGACAACAATGCAAATGCTTCTAGAACTTCTATGTTGATGCATTCCTATTTTGAACAATTGCTGGAAAATGCAACATCGAATTTTTCAGATGAGCTGCAAAAGATGCAGTTGTCTGCTGAAACTGATCTCCCTCCACCCCCAAATCAAGAAGACAGCAATAACATGGAGCAAGACGAAGAAGACTGCTTTCTAGATTCTGATAAGGAACAAAACTACCAAAAACCTATGCATATGCATACAACAACGAGAGGAACAGACTTCGGCGAGTATGGTCAAAAAGATTTTTTTGTTAAGTTGTACGATATGTATCTGATGGAGTCCTTGGTGTTGGACAAACCTTTCTGAAAGAGCTGCAGTCCTGCATGACAACCCCTGTCATTCACCACAATCACTTCTCTGGAGAAATTTATGGTTACGCACAGAACTCATGCAACAAACAGCTTCAATCTTCAAATGCAAAAACCAAGCATATTTCGATATTTGCTCACAACGGTAGGGTTTTAGACATGCAATTCCTACCAGAAGCAATTCGTCGTGATCTGATGATAAACACTTGCCAAGCATCACCCCTGGCTGATGGACCAGACAGAATAAAATATCTAAAGCTGGACGGGAACCTACTGCTTTTGGACTCTTCCAAGTTCTTTCCTGAATCATTAGAAAACCCTTGGAAAGTATCAGACGGCCCTACAAGGAGGCTGGAGTTTGTCACCGGGAAAGAATCAGTTGCCTGTTTCAACTGGACATAGAGCTACCTAATGAGATGCCAGACGGAGCTAACAGCTAATCACCATAAAAAACATTTGAGGTTGCAGGAAAGGTGCAAAAAAGGCTCACTTAAGGATGGAAACTACAAGAAGCTTAAGACAAAAGAAAAAAAACACATCACGTTTTATCCGAAATGACAACATTGGGAGTTTGATGAAAATCTGCTTTTCCACATGTGATGCAGTTGGAAAGTGAGTAGAGTCTGTGCTTGCATTCGATACTGCGAGGTAGCATTCATGAAAGACAACATCATGAAAAATACGCTTCAGCGTCAAGCTGCAAAATCGTCAGTTGAACAAAAGCTGTTCAAGGACATGAATAACAAGTGTTTTGGTGCTTTTGGATTTCATCCATGAAGACACAGCAGAGCAGATTCAGCAACTTAGAAAGAGTGAACAATCGAGAATGCAACAAAAAGGAGGAACGAAAGCGAATTCAGCATGAGATGATCAGTCGACAACAATCAGTAACTCTGACAAGAAAATGCACCAACAACCTTCGCGTGATGTGACAACGTTTCCAAACTACTTTAATTCTCTCAGTCGAGAACTTCAACTTGAAATCTTGAAGTGCCTTATGATGTTGATATGAAAGCAAAGACTGTCTACGACAAGAGAACGGAAACTAGCAAAAGCATGCGACACATTGGCTGCAAAGTGTTAGCATTGTCAAAAATCAGCAACGTATGTTTTGCACAATCTATCTACTGCACATTCTGCGAGCCTGACAGCACTACTGCAGCAGAACTGCTGAAGAGGGGCATCGTCAAATGTTTCGAGTTATGACAGATACAGATTCAATTTGCGTACAAATCATGTTCTGTGCACCAGCAGCATGCCAAACGTCGGAGATGGAGATGTACGACTTTGCCTTGCAAACCATGATTTCATTGCAGAAAGATCGTTTAGATACTTCCAATTTGGGGCCGGAACTCTGGAGTGGGCGCTTCACTGACATGACCAACTAAAAGGCGCTTGGGCGCTTCCAATTAGAAAACATTCTCAAGCCAATCAAGGTCATATTTGCTCCCAATCCAAAGAAGTATGGAATTATATCCAGCGATGGTGACTATTAGAAGAAGTACAAAAGAGTGGGACAGAGTGAGCATGTTCCCTTAGATGCATAAAGATCAGATTTTAAACTTTTATGTTGTGAAGAGATGAGGGAGCAACTACATTGATTCTAGATTCATCTGTCAGCAAAGTAGCATCTGTCGCATGCTTGAAGCAACTTAAACACAGACCGTCAGCAAGAAGATGACCTTTGCTATAAATGATAAAACTTATATCTGCAGAGATGGAATTCTCGGGATTCCACATGGGCATCACCTGTTACAACCTCTTGTGAGTGGCGAATTCTCACCATCTGCATATCGCTGCACATCAAAGTTTTTGGAAGATGTAACTCTGATGCAAAGACTACGCATTGAAGTTGAAATTATGAAGCAGCGCCCTGAATCGTACATCACACAACGCTTCTTTCGACGTTACAGAGATGTCTTCACCAAAGATTGTAAAGACGTCTAGATGCAATCATCCGTATGCGGTAAGTATTCGTTGAATATCATTTTCACAATCGTGAAGCTTTGAAGACTTAATCAGCTCTCCAAATGCTTTCTATCACAATTCGCTTTGTGTTAACATATACATGATTGGTGCAAGAAGCCTAATTATGTGAGTTTTGGGGAGTGGGGACGATCATGTAATGAACACGCGATTGATACTTTGAATAAATACTGAGTGATTCTCTTTTATGCGCTCAAATCACTCTTTTCAGGAAACGAACACAGACAAATACTACAATGGCAGCTCTGTTATCAGAACAGCACCACAATGCATCTACCTGCGGCATCACAATTGCAAGGGTGCTCTGGAATGGGGATGGAATGCTTCCACGACGCAGAGGACAAGGTGAAACGATTTCCATCGCAACAAAGTTGAGTCGAGAAGATTTGCATGTGCGACAAGTGAAGAAGATTGTGAAACGAGAACTTCTTACTAATCCTTCTGTACATAATACCATTTGGTTGACGTTTCATCCTGAGGACTTATTCAATGTTGATGCCAGGCCCCTGGAAAAAACAACTACGAAGCTGAAAGTTTGTAATGTCGCATTATCCGAGTTGAGTATTGGGCAAGAAAAATTGTTCTTCGAGAACTATTGCAAAAAGAGCATGAGTGACTTGTATCGTAAAGAACGTCTGGCATTCATCGATCCGTTATATATGGACATCAATCTAAAACGAGCCGATATTGTGGCAATGCTTGCAATCACTGCAACAAGACAAGAACAAGAGCATGTCGCGAGTGTTGCATCTGACGTGCAAGACAAAACAGTTAATACAGTATTCTACACTGATCTATCAGAAACTGTTGCCAATTTCATTTACGGACTTTGCGAATGATCAAGGGAATGGCATAGTCTTCACACCTACGCTTCCTTCTATCGATAGGGAGTTCTATAATAGTCCAGCAATGTTGATGTGCGCGTGGTATATCCGTGAACATCTATCTGAACTTTCTAGCTGCTTTAATGTGCATAGCCAGATGTTTGCACGTCTCGAGCTGCGTGTTGCTTTACGGTATCTACACTGGAACTGATGCAAAATCGTACGCTGATGCAGGACTTGGATGCTATGCACGAAAAATGTTCAATCGCCCCTTCAAGTGTTCCTCGCACGCAGTGTCATCAGCAACAGCAACTGAAACCTCTGCATGCAAGTAGTTACTTTCAAGATGTCCTGCCAATTCACCAAGTACAGCAACAACAATAACAACAACAGCAACAACTGCAACGACTACCACAAAATGAAGTACATTTTGAGAAGAAAAACTGCTCGAATAAAAGTGCTGGTTGTGACAAGTCTTTTGGTAAAGCAGAAGAAGCCAACAAAGGAATGACCGAACAGGATATTTAGCCATTTTTCACAGTGTTATGAACGCTGATATTAGCAAGAAGGTGTGCTCCCCAGGAATTTTGATTCAGGATCAACTAACGTCAACATCTCTGAAGGGAAAGTCGCATCCAAAGTGCCACCTGCAACAGAAGCTGCAAGAACGGCCCACAAAAAAGAAAAGACAAGTTCCATTTTGACGCTCAAAGAGAAATATTGTGTTGTTGCCATATATTGGTTTATTTGCAGGTAATTTGTAAACCGGATACCGAATATATTAATTTGGTGCTTGTGATATTTTAAATGATGACTTTTATCTTTTCGCATTCGCATTTCCCCAGATAGTTTAGCCTAAGATACTATAAAAGGTGGCAAGAACATTTAACATTCGCCCTTTGAGCCCGAACGACGCCTTTTGGCGTTCTGAATACTGGGTCACCTTTGGCGCGCCATAGAGGCTCACCTGTCCAAAATGAAAGGTCGAAATATCGGGCTTTTTTACAGAACAGACAATTACGCTTTGATTGGCACCAAATTTGCTACTCTACGTACTATGGTTCAGAAGTTATGGCATTTCAAACTTAGCAAAAATGACAAAAAGTACCAGGTCATTTTTTCAAACATTGCAGAGTCTAAGGGTTAGTGCGGGTAATCCATTTAGAAACATCATGGGTGACTCTAGAGCATGGTCAGGACATAGCATGAAAAATAATTATGGAAACAACAATTTTAACGATTTCGATGTCTTAGATGAGGAGTCGTATCAGCATGAGACGTTGCGAGCAAAAAAGCATACCAAAGATATTCAAAGAGCGTCTGCAACGTCTAACGCTAGACTCCTAGGAAGATCTTTGTTGCGATCAGGGTCAATTGCAGAGGACAGACGACGTGCACTTATACGATATGGTGCAAGACATACTGGACCTGTCCCTTATGACACAATAGCACAGCATAAGAGATTGGAGGAGAAAATAAGGCTTACTAACCCGTTGTTTTACAGCAAAATCCAACACGGGGCTATCGAGGAGCAACAGCATCACGTTGTTGCTCTCTCACAAGGGCAAGGTGGTGGATCTGGTGGGTCTGTTAATTATGATGCAAGTACTATAACAGCCAAAGAGAAAGAATTCAATGATGATATGGCTAGAGCACTGAAACTGCAGTTAGAAGTAAACCAGCATCTGTGGTGGTTGAACAAGGAGCGCGGGGGCTCCAGCAGTTGCATTTTGCGAAAATCGGACATTCTTATCGATGAAATGACAGCAAATCCAAATTTTTACACTTTGCAAGTTATTGAAAGTGAACGAAAACCATACAAAAACACCTCAAATCTGCTCTTGTATGAGCGTATTATAGGAATGGACAAAACTGTTCTACCTGACAAGAACCTTCGACTCGGCCTACTACCACCACTCCCTGCAAACGCTGATCCTAAGTTTTTGAAATGGTGGCAGGAGACAATTCGTAAGCAATACCATGCACGGGTCAAGATGATGGCTAGAATTCAACAAAAACAAACACAACTATCATCTGAATCATCTCAAACTACAAGTGACGTATCAACAAATACTGCCAATGTTCGTGCTGCAGACAATCAAACACGGGAACAAAGAGATGATCAAGTTCCTGCGCGACGCGCACTTAGGCCAATGTTCAGGTTCCACTGAGACCCAATGATGATGTCGTGTCGCACGTGTACGAACTTGACAGGTAATCTTGGGAAGCGATTCCTTTGGCAGCTCAAGCTCAACGCGAAGTACGGGAACAAGTAGAAGCTGGTTCAATTTTGCCTGGTGCAATAGGTAGCTACACAGGTTCACGAGCAAGAAATACAGTTACATTACAGGGAGAAGATGGTAAGAGTATCTTAGCATTGTGGAAGGAAGTCAGAATATCATCAGATACTGTTGAAAACAAGATGGCGGTGACAGAGCACTTGTCTGGGCATGCCCTCTCCCGAGAGTCAGCCTCACTCTTTTGGACCTGATGGGTAGCACTAATGGAGCAACAGCTCGTTCAGGAATTGAGTAAAGAACATACATCTCATTACTTGCGAGATTGTGATTTTTCGTTTTTAAATTGGTTATGCACTTGGTTAAACATAGGAAGCGATAGTGGGGGCATGAACGCCATGTTGCAGGAGAATATCAACATATTGGGAAACGGTGAGCTGTGCATTGACGATCAGCTCGTCTACGGTGATAAAATAAAATTTCTCTCCACACATGCTAATCCAGATGGATTGCCAATAGAAGCACCGCACAGTAAATTTTTAATGGTTCTTTATCAGAATTTTCCTATATGCAAGAGAGTATTGAAACTAGTGGCAATTTGTCTCCAGCAACCAAGGACATGACATTTCAACCACATTTTCGAGTCTTAGTAGGGAGGTACAACACTTTCATTCGAGAAACAACGTCAGCAGACAAGCATAACGTTTTGGTATTCGAGTTGAAACATAGTACGCGATTGCTCATGAAGTAGACCAAGCTGTTGACTTCAACAGTAATCCCACTCACTTAATAGGAGTTGTGGCAGCAACGTTAGCTGCAGTTTCTCCGACATATGAAATCAGTGCAAAGACAAGACTCATTGCAAGAGATCTGAAACAAGAACTCAAAAGTGTGCCTAAGCCAGTTGCTGCTGTTGCAAACAATCTCATCATCGTTGCTGACTCCATCACAATGAATATTTGCAGACGTTTGCACCATGTCGTGGCAAAGAAAATGAAGCAGCATGCTGCTTATGTTGGTGGTGATGAGGGAACGAATGTCTTAAAACTTTATGCAAATGCAGCAGATATGAAAACAATAGCAATGCCTAAGGCAGCATATGGAAAAAAGATATCCGAACTGCATATCGAGACATTTGACGTTCTAGTGCCGCTTATAACATCAGCTTATTGGAACAAGGCTATCATTCTTCCTTGGCTTGGAGATAGTGGTCAGTTTGTTTCTGATGTCCAATCAGCTGTTGACTTCGCCAGCATTTACGCCAGTGTTTTTGGTATTGGCAGGGTCGCACGTATGGGATCATTGATGAATCATGCATTGCCTCTCTTTGTGATTCAACCACTAGTACTAAACGCAGCATCATTACTTAACAGACTTTCAGAAAGCCACTAAATGTCGTTCCTTCAAATTTGGGTCGACAGGTATAAATTGTGATGCTACAAGAAAAGTCTAACAATTGATGGATCCGATAAATAGGCAAACATCAAAAGAATTGAACAGGCAAACTACTAGAAACTGAGATGGAATGTGAAATATGCACATCTGATGACAAAGTGCAGCAAAATGTAGACACGATTGCGAAACAGTGAGTGGAGCACACTGATAATGTTCCTTGCCTTCAGCGACTATCATGTAGCAGAGAAAGATCTTGGAATCAAGGAAAACAAAGAAACTGTTGAACACGACGTGTGTCTCACTGATTTTAACATGAAAGATAAAGATGCGTTTGAGAACACGTTGTGGAATCATGCAGATAATGTATTAAAGGTTTGCAAGGAGCAGCAGGGAGATAGTACTGACGGAAACATCGCCAAAGAGTATTCAACCTTGGTAAAGTTCTCATTGGTAGACGCTGCCTATGTCACTGGTCGAAGTCATTTACTTCAGAACTGCGTCAATCAGGACAGTGTTCAAGATGAAGAGATAATGGTTCATGAAGATGCAACTGATGGTGGACTCGAAGAGATTAACGAAAAGGTAAAATCTCTGATAAATGGTGCTAGAAGCAAACTCGCATCTCTTCAACAACATGTGACTGGATTTTTCTACAAACACGCCACTGACCTGGTGAGTGTGTGTCAAATAGGTGATGGTAAAAATGACCAAACTTTGGACAAATTGTTTGGAGATGGAAAGACCGTACGACATATGATTCTAACAGGCTTACATGAAATGTTACAAGCGATTGCAAATGGGCTTGAAACGTTATGTTCAATGCAAAAACAGTAAGCAAAACAAAATGGACGGATATATTAGTGTTAGTGCTTTTGTGGTAAACATTATATACGATACTTGAAGAGAAACAATGTCGTGTAAAATCTGAAGTCCTTTGCTTTGAGTTGTAGCGAGAATATGTGCTAATGAAAGCCCTTGGAGAAAGAAAATAAAATGAACGAATATGTCAACGCCAGGAAGAGCAGCAATGCATCTCGATCGCCTCATCTCTGATCCGTGTAGACTCTGATCAAAAGGCTAAGAAAATCTAAGTACGAAAAGGACAAGCAACTCCTTCTATTGCTTGGACAGAATGCCCAAACAACACTAAAGCATCAAAAGCATCGAACACAAAACTAACAACTCCCATTAACAGCTCCACGCTACTATCCTTTTCGATTGTACAGCAGAACAACGTACATGAAAGTCAATGTACCTTTTCAGAAAACCGATTGACAATCCAAGCCAAGTATGCACTAGTTCTGGTAGACATTTATACGTCTTTCACCTTTGTACATCCATGCTACGACAAGCCCACAAAAGGAAGTGAAGCAAAGGAAGTGTTTTCTCCCACAATCTTAACACCGGGTAAAAACAAGCTTAAACGTGACAGTCATAACTCTTGGGTGCAGATCCAATCAGATAGAGGTGGAGAATTATACAATGCGAAAATGATGCAGTTAAACAGACAGTATCGCGAGGTTTGGTTCAGTACGTACATGAACGGAGGTCACGCCTTTGCAGCTGAACAAAAAATTTGTGAATTAAAGAAACACGCTGTGCGGTACAAGGAGTTTTTGAATCAACAAAAAGAACAATCACGACCAAATCTATGTTTGCTACATTAGAAAACATTTTAAATTTGCAATTGTCTCAGTCATTGTCTGGCATGACACCCTATCAAATGTGGCACATTAGTGTGAATGGGAGTTCGGCAGAAAAGTGCCAGCTGCAGTTATGTATGGCGCTCAAGTGTGATACCTACCAGCATAGCACGGCGTGATTGCTATGATCATAAGCACAACATAAAACGAGGTAGGCCCCGACTGAGAGTGCTCTCACCTGGCGACAAAGTCCTGGTATCAGCAGCTCGTCTAAGAAAGTGAGACGCTCCTACTTACATGGATAAGGTGACAACAGAAAAGAGACCTTATTTTAGCAAATCCACAGTGTACTATATATCTGAAAGATTGCCCTGTGACTTCCATAAAACAGCACCTTCTAATGCGCATATAAAACAAGTTAGCGATCGTGCGCATTATCACTACCACATGGTTGAAGGATTGGCTGGCCGATTTGGTCACCATCCAGGCATTGTGGACTCTACAATATACTTTGCCACTCACATTGAACGTGATGAATCGGATTGCGGGGGGGAGGGGGGGGGGGCAATTGATGAACGTACAAGACCACTTGCATTCTACCACCCTCAAAGTTGCTGAGAAGCAAATCGGAATTCAGTACCATGTACACTGAACTTACTGTTGACGACATTTACGATCCCTAGCTGAGTCACCAGTCGGACCGCCAGTCAAGTCTGAAACATTGGCTGAATTGACATATTCGGCTGGGCACTACAAGCATGTGCTTAATTTATACATTTCCCATCTATTTGGCAACAAAAAACGCGCATTAGAAGTATTTTCTGATATGGAACAGGCTAGTGAACACGCTATCGTAGGGACGACATCCAGTGAAGACGTGCAAATTCTCGTCATTTCACTCAGAGATATGTCTTTCTCGTCATATTTTCATTTAGATCTAAATCCATACTTGAAGCCAACCAGTCCACCAAAAGGCAATATGTCAGAAGTGTTTTACATTTATGTTGATAATGTCAACCCTACCCTGGTGGCTTATGGTAATCCACGGAAACGGAAACGAAAACGGAAACTATAAGACATTGCTGGAAATGATGTGGATACGTATTCGCCGGCTCTTTGGGAGGAAACGTGAAGTAAAACTGTCTTGAAACTAAAATTTTTCCCACAGAAATCAGTGCCGGTACTGTGAATTAATATTGATCTGCTAGCATCACACGCCGTTCGAATGTCTTCCTGATATTCCCAACAACGTTGACGGGGGTATGACTCCATGATTATCAAAATATTCCGCCGCACCATCAAATAGATAGAATCGCGATGAAAGGAGTAACAAAACTCTTGGCATTAGAATGGTTTCAGTAAGATGTAAAAACGAAGCTCAGATAAAGTTCTTCTTTGTTAACTATTTCATTGATGTCGGTCCAACGTTTGCATATCATTAATTAGTCATTTCTGGTCTCTTCTCACTAGCAATACCAGATGTTTCCAAATTTATGGAAATTT
>JAOBRC010383126.1:0-12542 GCA_027575255.1 Scolionema suvaense
TGAATATCAACTTTCAACAGAACTGCAAAAATGAGAAAATGTAGCATTGAAACTTCTTCTCTTGTTTTCTTCGCCCTTATTCAGATTTGGATGCTGATTTGGGTGTTAAACAATCAAAATGAAGTGGCTCAATAGATTTAGGGTGCAAAAGTACAAAAACATTAATATTTTGGTCCAATTTAAGGGCCGGCGGGCAAATTTGACCTCCCCCCCCGGTTATGCCAAGTCATCAACCTAAATGGGTGTTCCACCCGCAGACGGTACCTGCGGCAAATTTTTTCTGCCATTTTTCTGAATCTATACTAAATACTGGGAAAAGTCATAAAGAGCCGCTACCATTGAAGCACTTAAAAAAAGTTATTAACGTTTCAAATTTCTGTGGGCAATTTTGACCCCCCCCCCCGCCCCCGGTACGAATAGGGTTAGCAAAATGTGAAAACACCAAACTTATGATATATCAGGCAATGTCTAGAAGGTAGACATCCTCTAGCATTGCTCCACTGGTGTGTTTTCCATAGAATGAACTACAAAGACAATCTGCTAAGATGTATACTTCACGTCACTTGGAAGAGGAAAACATAATCTGATACGAAATGGTAGGGTTTTCTTGCGATTCATAGACTGCATGTATGCATTGCAAAAAACCCCCATCTGAGGACGTTCCCTGCGTGCCATATCGTGTTCGACATGTCACGATTCATGTGATGGCTAATCAATACTTTGTTTCTACACATTCTGAAACAAAAGTTGAGACTGGCTTTGGCAATGGTTATTTTGTGCCCGTATTTAGTGCTGGAAAGTTAAAAATTGATGAATGTTCCGATTTTGTGTTTGCGATGAATCGTGTTAGAAACGATTATTTCTGACCAACATCCCCAGATGTCACTTTTCCCTAGACGGATCACAGCATCCCGCATCGAGAAACAAATACATCTGCTGCCACAAAAGGACAACATTACGCCATAGTTAATTACGACTCTGCTCACCATCATTTCTGAAAAATATAAAACTTCCGTGCGGTAATTACTATGCTTTATTAATACATCCTTCTCTTTCCTTTTGTCACTCAAGAGCCTATGACGAGCTTTCTATGACTAGATCAATTGGTCTAGATATAATCTACACGTTGTCAAGTGTGAGTGCAGTTCACTGCCTGTAAGAAGCATCCTGGACGATAATTAGTTTTAATAAGTATAAATCTACAAATAAGCCACGCATGCAGATGGTACCAGAGTATTAATTAAACATGGCCTATAATCCTCTCAGCACTCACTTTCCAAATACAATCCAACCTCTAATAGTGGTCATTTTTACCGTCAAGGTTAGGTGGCTGTGACTGGGAGGTAGCTGCTATACGAGGTTTGCTAAAATGGTCTTGATTGCATCACAAAAGTTTTGATTGGATTACAAAAATTGAAGACACATAATAAGTATGCTTCTTGAAAGAATGGGCTAGATCAAGCATGTTTTGTACAAAGTAATCATATTTTGAGGATCAAATTTATCCTTCAGCACTTAAGTTTTGCATGAACATCAGATGTTTTTAGACAAAAAAGCAGAACAAATATTTGAGTGGCCGTTTTTAGAGGGGAACTTCCTTTATTTTTTTTATTCCCACATGCAGCATAGTTAATCTTTGATACAGGCATCATGAACCGAAAAATCACATTTTTGCTTTTCTGGTGCGGCCGTGCTGACTCATGTTAGTGTATGAGTATTAATGGTTTGGTCACATATGTTGTCATTTTTGTGACAATTCAGTTTCGCGTCGGTCTAGGGGGAGATTTTCAGAGACTGCACACCTCGAAGTTGTCATTATCCATTTTCGGAAGTTATCATCACAAGCACTGTTAATTAGGCATTGTTTTTCTGAGTTCGAAGATTATCGTAGCTAGAGGCACACAATAAAAAACTGCTTGCTTATGACATTTGCAGAAATTGCCTGATATCAATCAAACTATAACATACCTAGTGTGCTCAGTAATCAAATCACTTTGCATCAATTCAAATTTAAAAGAGGTATTGGTAAAATAAATATTGACAAGCTTTGCAACGCTTGAAGTAGCAAAAGGTTGCGATGAGTGTAACTGCCCGGGTGGTGTTTGTAGACCATGAATGTGCGACCACACTACTGGTATATCCAACGGATCAGGAGGTTGAATCAAGAATGAACCACTATTTGGATAGACAACAGAGTATCGTGGCAAAACTCTGTTGCGTCACATTTTACGACATAGGGAAAGAAAGCAAGTCTGATCCAATGTCTGTTACGTCATTCTGTTCGGCAAGAAAGAGTATTTACAGTTTTCGTGTCTACAGTGATTTTTAACAAGCGCCAATCTTGAAGGCGCAAGCCGGTGCTCTTGTTTCATTTCGGATAGCACCAGGTGGCCACTTAACGTTATTGGGAGGTGGCTGCTTTTCGGAGGTTTCTACATAAGAAAATGTACGGGAAGCGTTTGGGAATGAAAGTTAGTGGCCATTATCTGGAGGCGGCCTAATTACAGGTTCGGCTGTACCTATTAAGATCCAAAAAATGGCCCTGATAGCTAAAGCCCATTTTAAAAATTCTGATAGCCATATATGCGGAAAGAGGGTTAAGTGTTTCATAACATATCAATATACCCATGACTAGCAGCAAGCAGCAATACCATAAGTATCTCTCTGAGAGGGGAGAACTTATGCAAACTTTGAGTCATACAAAAGCAAAAGCAAAAGATCGTATGAAGACCTTACCAGTGGTGGGGACTTGAACTGTGATCCAATCGTTTTGGGGCGCTTCTGAGATGCAGCAATATCACGCATCAAGGTATACTGCACGATCAAAAGAGAGGAACAATGATGGGATATAGTTGCAGATATCAAGAAAAGCACTTCCCCATTCAGAAATTTCTCAAATTCTTCTACGACTCAAAGAGACAGGATCAGATAGTACCATTGAAATTAAACGTTTTGAGATTCCATATACAAAGTAACAGTACTTCCACTAGGACTCTAAATCTAAAGTATTTCGGCCATCAGCACTACCAAACGAAAGATATCTTCATCTTGATGCTCAATTCTTGAATTTCGATATTCCCCCTTAAATTCAGATCCTTAAAATTTCAATTTGCCAAAAAGCATAAATACTATATGAAGATTCGAGTTATAAAACAATGCTACCCATTTCGTGGTCATTTTTACGTTGAATAGAACTAATTTTGCTCAAAATACTAGCACCTATTTTCAGAAAAAAATTGAGCATGACGATAAATCCAGAGAAAATACAAAGACACGTTTTTGTATAAGTTAAAAAAATTCAGTGGTTCTAGCTTTATTTTACTTGAATGTATTTTACTTTCCTATTTGACCTCTTACAGAGCAGGTCATCTCCAAGAATGGCGATCCTTGGCAATAAACTACGCAAAGTAAAACTATAAGTTAGGTCAGTTGCACAGTTACCTCTCCTTGTAAGATGAAGTTTAGCATTCTGTATTTACTAACTTAAGATGATCATTTCAAGTACAAACTTGAGTTAATAGCGAGTGATCCTACAAGAAGTCATGCATCATTATAGCTGTCGCAAATATGACAGTGCCTATAAAACAACCAAGTGACTTAAAGAAAACATATCTCAAGAACTACAGCAACTTTTAGATGACATAAAAACAAGGTTTTATGCAGGGAAAAAAATTCAATAAAGTGATGACATATGCACATTAAATTAAATAAATACTTATACACTTATTTTATACACTTAAAATCTAAAACGAACTTCAATCCTCTTTTCATTACCTCTTTAATCTTAAAAGTAAGAGTTGGTCCTCTCGGAAGTCGACAGAATTTCTACAGAGGAACAAACAAAGACGGATCAGATAAGAAAAATGAAACTTCCAGCTACATCATGCCTCACAATAACATGTACCACTAAAATTGCAAAATTAACAATGAATCAGAAAGCAGATGAAATATCACCACTGGAAACGTCTTTCCATAATTATCACAAGCATGGCAACTGCACAGAATTGAAATGATAAACAAGGTTAAATGAACCTTTTTACATAAAGAAACTCTGTTCAGAAACAATCAGACACAATTATTCACATCAAATCATAGACCAACCCATATCGTTGTTTAGGATTATTGTAGTCCATTAAATTTCAAATCCCCAAGAAAGGCAGACTGTAACTATGATTAACATATTCGCAAAAGATTCTGACTTCATGTCGTTCCACATTTGTGCCGTAAATACGAGGACTTACTAACAGACAAAAGTGCGCAACAGAGCACATAATTTTTAGGCAATAATAATAGCGCACTTTGGCTGGCCAAACTATATCCAATCATCTCTCCCGCCCAATCCATACAACACACAATAAAAAGATGCATATAAGTAACAATTTTGGCAATGAAGAAAAGAGCTAACTCATAACAAAGTATAGTCATAAAAACATCAAATTTGAAAAAAGCTAGGTAATAACCAGAACAAGTATTTTAAAATTGCACGAGATAGGAAGCGTCATTTTTACCAAAATTATATCTATCCATTGTGCAATACTATCATCATAATTATAACAACACGTGCAAGAGTGAATATCTTGTAGCGGAAGTTAACGAATCTCATCTACGAATGAATGATAAATAATGCGCACCTTAGCTTTCAATGGAGTGTCGCTTATCTTTATAGCACGAGATAAACCTGTCATAAAGTGTTTGTCCTGGGCACAGTGGTAGATTGACATAGTTCAAAGAAAGAGCTCAAACAGTGCCGCAATGCCTCAATTAAGCTCCCAGGCGCTTACCTAATTTCCAAGGATCAATGGTGGGTGCTTATTCGAGGGGGCACATACTTGAGGAGGGAACTTATTTAATAAATAGATAAGAAAGTAATTTATGAAAGAAAAAATTCCCATATTATCATGATAAAAAAGGATAAAACAGGAACGAAAGCTAAAACAAATTGTATTGCTTATTAAAAATTACTTCCTGACTTACTTTTCAATTACACTCTTCAAAATGTTGTCAAAAATTCGAATATTTGCCCATTTCTCATGGTCGACGGCTGGGCGCTTATTTGAAGAGTGGGCTTATTCGAGGCATTAGGGTATGTGTGCAATTACATAAACTTAAGTCCAAAATAAAAAACCTCACTTGATAGCACTCACCACATAAGGAGCAACATCTGTTTTGGAGAAGATAATAAAATGTGAAATGCCCAGCTGACCAGAAACATTCACAAAATCTTTGATTACATTAGACTTTCGAACCTGCAAATACAAAGCATAAAAACGTGGTGAGATCTATGTTAAAATAGATTGATGCTGACCAATTATAACAAGTTTGAAAAGGTTCAAAAGCACGTGGCAATAGGAGGCAAAGACGCAACTTGTCAAGCTTCCCACGGACCATTAATCACAGCAAAAAACAAAACGTGCTGACAGGTAACACACATGCTGCGATGAACTCAGTCATAAAGTCATGAAGTCATGAAGCCGAAGATGCTGAGAGTCAAAAGGATTCAAAATCATTTAAAATGGACAGAAAAAACACACACAGAGCACCCATTATATATATGGAAAGTTATGAAATGATCAAGCTATGATGTAGGTCGCTATTCTAATGCTTGCTATATAGAAACAGTTTTATAACTAAATGTTTCAACATACATCAGCCACTGATTCTAGCAATGGCTTACTGCTACTACAAAAGGAAGCCTTGCTGGGAATTCTATGGTTACATTTCTTTTCAACTGCATTTCACCAGTATAACCTGCACTATTTTAATGAGAAATATGCCATATTAGGTATCAAAAGTCTCATCGAGGCCTAATTATTGTATGAATACAAGGTCCTCTATCGTACAAAGGGCATAAACACAACACACATTTCCAGCACAGGAGAACATACCTTCAATTTGATCGCAGTGTAAGGCTGCATGACATGCCGCATGTCAGATACCAGATTCAAAATGGACATTCCAACTTCACCACGGTGGAAAACAAAAGACTTTGGGACAACTTCATCATCGACAGCTACCTTGACAGATTTAGCATGAGTTCTCTTCTTTTTCTAAATAAGTAACACAAACGAAAAAAATCTGATTATACACAACTTCCATATGCATAGCACACATTCAGGATGTTCTAAATCAAATATCAGACCAGGAAGTGTTCCAAAATGAATTGTTCTACTGAATACGCAGCATTAAACAGGAATAACAGTCAAAAAAGATATTCTAAGGGCTCATCAATACAACCTTTAGTTTTCATTTTATGACAAAGCTCATTAAGAACAGTTCTGGGTATAACTCGACCAAAAGTAGTGAATATCTTGCCATTAAATACGCATGACACAGGAATATTACACAAGTTATCTAAACTCTATTGACGAACTGCCCAAGATGAAATTTTTGTAAAGGATTAGCTCCCATCATCACAAAGCTAAATGACATAAGACGATACTTGGTAGAGCTTTTTTGGGGGAGAATATTACACAATGCCAATAGCACGATGTATAATGATACGGAAAGTCTTTCAATGAACAAGAGAACTTCGTTAATGATCTCATAGATAGGCAATTGTCGCAATTAAATGCTTGACCTTCTTTCCAAATTCATATTTTACTCAACACCACAAACACCAACAGAAATCGCAAAAGTAAATCAAAATGAACCACTAGGAACTTTCAATGCAATGCAAAAAAACACATCTCCAAATAATTGTAGATCATTATAGATCTAGTGAAGATAGCACATAGGTGGTAGGAGATACAGATATATCATAGGACACATGTCATCAACTTAAAGAGGCTGTCTCAGGTCAGTTTCAGGGGAAAAAAAATTGAGATTAGGAGACGATCTGTTCTGATTTTATGTCACTAGTTCCAAGAAAAACACAGTCTTCCATTAAAACCTTTGGGTTGATAAATATTCAATCGTGTTATTCCGAAGTATTTTGAACTGCATTGGAATTTATAGTGGAGGGATAAATCCAAAAATTTAGCATGAAAGTTACTCAATCTTCCAAATACAAGGGAAACATTTCATAGACGAAATACTTTTCAGTGGTTAACTCGAAAACTGTATTTTCAGTGTCTAGAGGAGACAGTCCCTTTAAAAATGCAACAAGGAGGTGCATATGCAACATTGCATAAGATCAATAAAGGCAGCACAAGAAACAAGAATTTTACCAACTTTTTTGCCTTTAGCCATGATGAAACTTCTGCCACAGAATAGATCTCTTCAGTAGTACTGAATGCCTCAAAATGTGAATCTGAAATTTGATGCTAGTGACACAAATAGACAAACAACACACAAAAATACATACAGAGATCAGAAGGAAGAATGTCAATCTTCATTGAATCTACACTATAATTCCCCTTTTGGCATGCAGCAAAGACACAACATTGCAATATACTTATATGCAAACAAAACCCCTATTCATCTTTCCACAGTCAATTTAGCTCCACATATGCTATCAACAATTTACAAATTTACAATAGGATGCAGATATCCTCAAGTCATTTTCTTCTCCATTCACAGACACATACAGACACATCCTACTGCAACCGGACGCACTCTGCAGCAGTACTATGTTCAAGTACAAAATGCCTGAGTGGCATGTCATGGCGACTTTGCAACAGTGTATCTAAATCTATCAAATTGCCCCATCATGAAGGGATGAAATCTTCAATTTCATAGTGAAATGGATTTCAAGCCCATCAATGTCTTAAAGCCACTCTATATTGAAAGCAATCAAAGTCCATAACCTTATTCAAAACAAAGACGCATTTTGTGTAAAGCAACCACAACCAGTTTGCAGCCTCTCTTTCATGGTCCTACTCTCTTAGCCACTTCATATGCAGATCACAGCAAAGTTTGCAGTGCAG
The DNA here is from genome assembly GCA_027575255.1 of Scolionema suvaense. NCBI lineage: Eukaryota > Metazoa > Cnidaria > Hydrozoa > Limnomedusae > Olindiidae > Scolionema > Scolionema suvaense. Next base: position 7,866 of record JAOBRC010383126.1, read on the forward strand.
GGTGGTAAAAAACAAAGAAAGAAACTCAGCGCAATGTTTGCAGTTGTTAAACCAAACAGTGTTAAGCTGATGCATGCCAAACAACGCATTACAAGCTTAAAACCTGCCATATTTTGACCTCAAACCTTTGCTTTGTCCATGAAAAAAAACAACAGCTAGACAATAACTCCCGCTCATATGAGAATATTCTAGGGGAATTAGACCTATGAAAGTCTAGCAGTGGATTGCTTCGATTTCAGAGAGTCAGCTATTTTTGCTGTCACTCTGCTGATCATGATTTCAACAGTCCTTCAAAGCTTGAAATTGAAAAAAATGGTATAACCAGTAAAAAAAAGAGATGTCAAAAAGCCAAACCTTTCAATTAGCAACTCCATATTGTGCAAGCACATGTTCAGTATAATAAGGTGAAAATACACAGACAACATGTTCTGTTTAACATGTTGCACAACAAGTTGTGAACATTGTGGAGCATGATGGTATGCAATAGGCAAAACGTGTTGTTGAGTTGAAAATACCTTATCCAATTTCTTGCACAACAATGAAAACATGCTAATATACAGACCAACCATAATTATATAGATAAAAAAATTCAACACACAGTGTTAGGGAGTTTCGATCATGGAATACATAGGTGGAGGAAAGCTGCCACTGTTCTGGGAATTGCATGTGCTGATAAACTTAATGGTATGTTTCTTAATCTAATGATAGTACACATTTCACCTCTTCATTCACTAGAATATCAACCTGCATCGTAACACACTCAATTCTCTTCTAAAAAAGGCATTCTTGGTGAAGATCATGTGGTTCAAGTCACTGACGCTGACTAGCCCAAGTTTCTGCATGCGTCCTTTGTTCTCATAAGAAAGACCAGTGCATATTTTTTAGAAATCGAAACTATTTCGAGTCCAAACTGATGGAGCTCCAACTCACAGGTACAACCAGTTACGACGATATCTGATATGGAATAAGTAACAGCAGCTTGCTGTCTCATATATTGTATTGTATTGCACAAATGGTTGCAAGACAACTGCTTGCTATGAATTTCCACCATCCAACATTGAAATGGCCATAGTCAAGCACTAATGCATACAAACACAGAGGCATTAGGCTGTTCTCCATGCTTGCAATATTTCCTACCAGTTTTTTATGAAATTTATGATTATCAAGTCAGAAGAAATTCATCAATAACAGCCAACAATTCAACCACAAAGCAAACAAGAAAGCAAAAACACACAAAGCAAATGCAAGAGAGACAACTGTCATGATCTTTAATGAGTGAAAATGAATACTAATGACTTTCAATGTATAAAACAGCACCATCACATTATAATAAGAATCAATTTTGCAGTAATATACAGAGGAGTCACTTTAAAATTACAAAGAAACAGAAGACTCAAACACAAGCGCACTTCAAGCCAAAATTCATGGAGAAAACATCGAAAGGAAATGTTCAGCAAGGATGAACGAAACAGTTCAAGAGATCGTGCAACATATCTTATACATATCAAAGGCTACCACTTATCACTGAATCGCAAGTTTAAAAACGTAGCATAGAGCACACGTAGCGTAGTACTTCTTAGTTTTCAGGTAAAACATCGCTTTGTGCAGAAATTATAATTGCATAGAACTAAAAAATTGCATGAACCACCGCACCTTGAACTTCAACAAAAAATATATATGACAAACAAAAATAACAGCAATGGGTCTTTGTTGATAAATATATGTTTTAACTGTGGTCGTTTAAACAAATGACATAGTTCTTTGAAATCATAGAAACTTCAAGCTCTCTGCACTAAACAGGTGTTTGCTATCATCCGGATGCAGAGATGAAGATAACAGAACATGCCAAACAAGGAAATTTTTAGAGCATGAACTATTATCATGCCAGCCAACAAACAACATAAATAGAATAATGGTGAGCAATATCTTTAAAAGGAAAACAGCAGGACTGTGCGAAAAAGGTTGCTGATACCATCATTCAGGCCATATTCAGCAGTATATCAGACAGTATCTATACAGTTACTCCTATTCCAATAAATAATTCAGTATGAAGGTTTAAAATAAAAAAATAGACATTTTCTGTTGATGAATATAACATTCACATGAAAATTACAAATAATGGCACGTCATACAAAATCCCATCACCGGCTACCCCACCAGCCAGCTTGCTTCTTCTGAATCGAAAGAATCTGAATAAATAAATATAATACACTTACAATGTACTGGCATGAGGTCATATCATGACAGTCAATGTCAAGCTAAAGTGACAAGCTAATTTTGCAGCTCGTTGCTTCAGCTCATCAGTCTGGAAACGGTGACGAGCTAAATAATCAGCAATTTGGCTTGATGAATTTGGCTCATCGAAACAATGAGCCAAATGCGACTGGCTCAACATGATATGATCAGACGCAACTTGTAAAGAGCAATTAATTAGCTCATCTAGTTCCCGCATCCACACTGATGAGCTAAATAGTCGCAAGCTGAGTATCTATTAATCGTTCAGTAGTTCATCTACCGCTTCCACACTGTGAAGCTAAATACACGAGCCAGAAATTTGGCTGGTCCAATTTAGCTCAACCATGTGGATACAGCTAATATAAAAGCAGAAGCACCCTCATTCGGAAAACAAAAACAATCCTCAGTTACACCTGAGGACTTATAATTTTACCAAAGTGCGTACTTTCCGGATAAGTTTCAAGAAAGTCAAGGGCTTTCATCAGTAAGGCCCTGAAAATTTTTTAAAAAAGACACAGATACGCACACAGCAAGGAACACTCCCTTTGATCTTTCTCAGTCACACACCATTCAGCTTAGCGTGAGCCACGCAGTCCCATAAAAAAGGTCTGTTGTACAAAAGCACACCAGAGAATTTAGGCTAACGTGGTAAAGATGTAAATCTATAAACATCGCTGTGGTGAGTATGCTCTACTCACATTCTGCTGTTTACGTAAAAACTTAAACTCACCTCAGATGGACTAAAATGAAGAACAGTACCAATAGATGTAACCATTTGCTGTTGAACAGAATACGAATCGGTAAGCATATATTGTAAGCAAATGTTCTTCAAGTACTCCAAGTTGGCAGTTTCTCGATTCCTAGTAAGAAAATAATAACAGCATGCTATTCGTAATAAATACAACTCACGTCAAGTTAGATTGGTAATAAAAATGCACAGTAAATCTCATTTCTTTGAAATACAAGGCATTGATCACAACATAATACTACGATAGAAATAATCTAAAAAAATTAATCAATCTGATTACCATCCAGCCCACACCAAGATTTCATGCTAGGGACCCGAAGAAGTAAGGATTATATTGATTCTTTAAAGCATCATCTAGAGTGTTCTGGAATGTGGTTATCTGCACTATTCACATGATACAAAACGTCCAACACATCTACCCTGCAGCAACAGAGGGTAACTTGAATCAAGGGAAGAAACTTACACATTTTGGCAGAAACACTAAGTGATAATATCAATAAAGGCAGAGATGCCATACAGTGGTCATGCAAGAGAGTTGTCATTGATAAACCACAGCAATTAGGCACATTGTTTATGCAATCACAATACTGCAAACCACTGTTGTTCCCTGTGTCCTGATCACCGGAAATGTATTTGCTCCAGAAATTAAGAAAGCTCCAAACAGAGGGATTGCAAATCTCCAAAGGACACGCTGCATGTCGAATGCAAGCATAGATTATGTAGAAGACAGATCTAAAGAGCAATTTTCACAACTTCCAATGCCTTCTGATGGCTCTTTCTTTGCAATGTGGTATGCAGTAAGGGCTACGAAGGGAGCCACTGACACGAAAACATAAACAAGGGATGCAAGGCTGCTTTGATACTTGTCTTATGGTCTGCAAATTACATAAAGATGGTAGCAGCTTTGAGTGGTATGTTACAGGAACAAACTCTCTCAGATTTCACATGATAGGTAGGGAGCAGATGGCATGTTCATCACATGCATGAAGTTTCAAATCATTCTGATTTCTGTTCAGCAATATATCATTTCAAAGATTTCATATTTTACAGTCACTAATGTCTAAATTCTCAGCAGCAATTACCGGTCATAGCCCAAATAGGCTATTCTCCTGCAATGCAATATTGATGCCTTTCCTGTTATCAGCTGCCCTCATCTGCAGCCTAGAAAAGTATTGCAATATCTGAATCTTTAATGACCTATTTTCTTCCCTTGCAATGCGGCTGTGATGCTGCGATGACAGTTCAAGTCTGACTTGATGGGGAATTCAGCACTGTCTGAAACTGTCATGATACTCTAACATGCCTCTCCTGTGAAACAGGCATGGCATATTCTAGAAGGGCAGGGCATGCGTTCGATTTCCATAAAAAGGGCAGCATTTTTCATGTTTTTCAAAGGATCTTGTTGTTTTCATCCTCGAGGGCAGCCTATTGCGTTCGATGGTCGATAACAACATGGGGCTAAAATAACCCCTGATAGGTGATAATCATAAGTCTCCTGATCCGAATGACGTTCTCTGCCAAGAGCCCTACCAAGTACTGTCGACTAAATGAGAACTCTGGAATTAATAGGAAGTGCAGAACTTTCAACAGAAAACATTATTTGAGGTGGTAAATATACTATTTATACGAACAGTAAATAAAAAATTAGGCCACATAGTTTCCATCCCCCATCCTACTGGGGGGGGGGGGGGGGG
>JAOBRC010383237.1:0-12541 GCA_027575255.1 Scolionema suvaense
GGCTTACTTGTTTCGTCTCTCGTGGTAGTGAGCAGGGAAGAAACATGGCGACCGCCGTTGAGCTTGATGCATCAAAAAATCTGAATTTATGAGTAAAATATCTCGCTTTGAAATCGCTTCTGCGGGTTTTCTTGGGAAGGAATCAATTCTATGAAGTTGCAGGCGTCTTACAAACCCAACTTGTGTTCCGACCGCGGTGCTCCTTTAAATAACTCACCTTCAATGATTCTTTAGGTTTTGGTATTCCTAATAGTTCAAACATATAGAGCTGTTCTTCTGGAATGTGCTCATAGCTAATACTTATGGGAATAACTGATACGTCCTGCACGAAGCCGTGGAAAAACATCTCCAGCATCATAGAAAGAAGACCTACAATAGAAAAATGAATCTCTTCCACTGAGACTAAACCTCATAGTTGGGGTAAAACCTGAACCCCATTCAGGCCGGGGTGTTTCAAAACTTTATACAGGTCATGACACGCACCATATCTTTGTAACTAAGCAAGATCTAACATAACCGAAGAAAGATACATCTATTTGGGTGTATTAAGATCTTATCTAAAATCTCTTCATTAAAAAAGTAAAGAAAACTTCCCGTCCATGGCAAAATTTTTCAGAAACATGGAAAATCCCCAGAAAAAGGTCCAAATTTAAGCCAGGTACCTCCCAAATTGGGCCCAGACTGCCGAACAGGAAACTTATGACCAAAAATCATTTTATATTTGTGTTTCTCAATAAATTTTAGGAAAAGTCACCAGGTTTCATGCGTACAGCACGCTTCCTTTACACGTGACAATCGTTCAAAAATTTTCATGGGGGGACCCGCCCCCCAGGCCTGAATAGGGTTGAATGCATCACATGTAAGGTGGCTGACCAAAACTCATCTGGAGTTCCCTGTATTGCAGGGAATACTGTTCCTTGAATATACACATTCAGTGCTTTCAAAGTGCATAGCAAGCACTTAGATGTGCCAAGTTTAACTGCTAATAGCAGATGACACTATTACAGCATCCATACATCCTTAGCCCTATTCCGTTTGAGGTCTTTTTGACTTTTGTATGTATGTAGGGTGGAGTGGGGGAGTTGATTTTGACACTCCCCTAGTATTTCCTAATGTGCTACAGCTACCACCACCAAAGTTGATGGGGCAATATAGACCAACAAGTAATAAAACAACTTGACATCATCATGTTAATACGGGGCCTAATTACGCCAAATTTCATAATGAATTATTTCAAGTGACTGTATGGTTGTGTTACTTTCAAATCCCCCTAAATGACTAAAAATAGCTTCAAAGTCCCCAAACTTCTTCATTTTCACCCATTTGATGGAATTTATGTACCAAAAATGCTGAAAATCAGTTGCATGTTACCTGATAAGGTCCAACTAAGCACAGGATATGCTTAAACTGTTACAACTAAAGCCAGATAAAAGTATGCCGCTTGCTTTTGTCATTTTTGAGATATTTTACACAAGTCTGGAGGTGGCAGAATCAACCCCCTATGCAGAATAAGGTTAAACCTACCACTGGCTTTCCAATATACAATTAAAACACTTCTTAACAAAGCTCTGAGACCTTTACACTGTAGTAGTCTAACTTCGGGGCAGCACGGTAGCCCTATGCTACAAAAAAATTAAACTTCTTGCAGGGTCTACCAAAAATTCAGATCTATAGCCCTGCGACGTGACAAAAATTGATTAGAAATGTACTTGCATGTTAGTGTTGTGCTGCAAATGGGGAACAAAATATCCAATGGTAATAACAATATAGTCACACAGGTTACGCCACAAGATAGCAATAGGACGTCATCTCTAATGCGCTTAGTTAAGTTCACCTATTCTGGTGACATCACCAACACCCCGGAAATGTTGTGCAATAATCAGTTATTCAAGAGATGTATCCGTCATAGCTCCTACAAAAGTGTCAGGATTCCTGATCTTCAAAAGTAACAAAGAGAAGGAGGAATAAAATCAATAAAACCAAAGGCACCACCATGACCTATTCAAAAGTTATTTCAAACATTCTGTTTCGAACCATAGAAAAGAAAGAAAATAATGCTTTATATGACGGCAGATACGTTTGCAGAGAATTTTCGAAACCAATTTGAAGATCATGCTTGCACATTTCCATCCCGGTATGAACAGACAGGGTTCTTTTTCTAGCCACTTTTGCTTATTGCTTTCTACAAAAATATTGAATTCTGAAAACTCAGTCTAAAGTTTTGTAGCCTATGAGAGCATGTCAAAAGCGTTTTGCAAAGAATACCACGAAAATAAAAGTCTTCAGGAAGTATTTTTTAAGCATACATACACTTTACATGGTAATGTCTATATCTAAGTCATGTAATTAATTCCATATGAAATGGCTTAAACAGAAGCATGTGGACCGTAAATTGCTTTCGTTTCAAATTGAGTTTTCAGTGAATGGGTTTCTTACATCTCATTACCAGATCTAAGAAAATGGCTAGAAAAAACCCTGATAAAGTAAGCCATTTGAGAGAATGCAACAGAACGTTTCACAAATCGTCATCATGCAATGCATTGTGGGATGTTCAGGGGGCCACATAAAAATTTATGTTACTATGACGACAAGTCACAGGCTTGGTGGACTCCCACAAACTCAATTGAGAATCTTTGTGCAAGATCAAAGAAAAAAATAAGGCCTAAAGCCATAAGATTCACACCAGAAATAACAAACAACTCATGAAGCATTCTTGAAACATTTTGAAAAAACCCTGAAAATAGGAAATATTGACATAAAATCGCAACCCGCATAACGAACAACATATTCTCAAGATATAAGGCATGGATCACAGCATAAGGACAAAAAACGGATGGACCGTTGGACATATTCTGAAAATACCCTGAAAGTAGCGACTTTCAGACGTAACTTACCACCCACAAGCCTAACGAAATTTTCTCCAGACATGGCACATTGTTCATAACACACGCAGACTTGCCCCTCAGAATCACACCAAAATTAACAATGAACAGATTAACAGTTCATGACATATTTGGAAAAACCCCTGAAAATCGCCATTTTTAGATGTAAATTGCCACCCGCAAACCAAGTGAGATTCTCAGGAGACATGGCATATGGTTCAAAACATGCGTAGTAGAGTTGCCCCTAATATTGACACAAAAATAATAAGAATGAAATGAACAGCTTGTGACATATTTGGGAAAAACCACAAAAAACACCATTTTTACATGTAAATTACCACCTGCAAGCCAAATGGCATATGGTTCAAAACATGTCTAGAGTTGCCCATAATATTCACACCAAAAGTAGCTAAAATCGCATGAACAGCATTTGACATTTTTGGAAAAAAACACAAAAAACGCAATTTTGGATGCAAATTGCCACCTGCTAACAAGATATGCTGAACAGATGACATGGTTCATAGCATGTACAGAGTCACATCAAATAATCACACAAAAATAACAATCCACAAATTCAAACCGTTCATGACATATTTGGAAAAACCCCCGAAAATCACCATTTTTAGACGAATTTTGCTGCCAGCAAGCCAAACGAAATTTTCAGGAGACATCATATGTGGTTCAAAACATGCCTAGAGTTGCCCCTAATACTCACACCAAAAATTACAAGAATCGAATGAACAGTTCTTGACATATTTGGACGTATATAAATTGCTACCTGCAAGCTGAACAAGAGTTTTCCCAGATACGACACATGATCTGCAGTATAACCACTACTGTCCTGCAGTTTCATACCAAAACCATGAAAAAGTAATGAACGGATTTTGAAAAATTTTTGAAACACCTTGAAAATGGCTATTTTTGGGCATAAATTGCCACCTGCAAGAGAAGCAAAATTTTTTTTTCAAAATTCCGGCTCCATCACTTTTCGTCAATTATGGACTGTCACCTTCACACCTAAATGCGTTGGTGACGGACAGACAGAAAGACCTCGTTTTACAGAACTCTTCTGCTAAAGCGGGAGTCCAAAAAGTAAACAAGATAAGACAATAATAATAGGATTCTAAAAAAAAAGAACAAAGTCAAGAGAGGCTAAAATTACGAGTTGTTAAGCTTTTCAACATTATTATGTTTTATTCAGGTACTACATGTGGATACAATTCTTTATGTTCTGAAAGTAAAAGAAGAATTGAATGCACATTGATGGAATCTTTGGAAATACTTTTTTGATGCTGCCACAACAAGTTCCTTTGTAGCACAAAAATGACTAGAGAAAAAATATGATCACACAGTTTCTCACCTAACTTAGGTTGGAGAGCTTTTCCAGTGCGACTACGTGTACCTTCAGGAAAAAACTCAATCGGTCGTTCACCAAGATGCAGAACCTGCTGGACATACTCAGTGAACACACATCTATAAAGGACTTCTGCAGCAAACGAGCGTCGCATGTAGAATGCACCACAACTGCGCAGTAAATGATTCACCACCATGATATTTAAAAAATCTAAACAAATAAAAACAAATAGATAGCAGCAATACCATGCTTTCCAGAGGGGTGCAGAAATATGTCGAGAAATATGGCAGTTTCTGAAGTGGGAGGTCTGAAAATGGGCATGAGGGAATTGGCAAATTTTGAATTTTCTAATGGGTAGGGTGGATACCATGGAGGAGGCTACGCCCAACTGGTCTCATCTCTGGCTGGAGTAATTATTATCATACAGATATAAAATATTTTACTTAAACATCTTTCTGGGCAACAATATTGACAGTTTCACAAAAATAACTCCAAATTTTGCGAATCATTGTAGATGTCACAGAAAACTACATTTTATGCGGCTCCCCATACCAAAAAACAAAAGATATCTCATGTACAGGATAGACAGTAAGCTGTGCGGCAAGCTGAGCCATATCCAGAAGGATCAACTTTACCCAACCCTCACCCATTTGTGGCATTCTCTGAAATTCTCCATCCCTCCTTTGTGAAGGTGTCCTGACCTACTACGCATTGCTTACTAGACTAGATTAAAACATAAAATACCTGAAAGATGAAAGAGCTACAACACAAGGTAGAGGAAAAATGAATCCTCTTTTGGAACATGCTCTCTTCAAGCAATAAATTGGCTAATTTCTCAATTTGCGATGATGTTGAGCAAGACAGTCCTACAAGCAACTGCCATTCGTGAAGCTCAAAGCACATCATGCTATTGCTTATCCTGGTATGCCGATACTAGCAATTCCTTGGAATTTCCAAGTCATCAAATATTATAATCAGAAATGGTGCCTTCATGGGTGACCACATCTCACTCATATATTATTCTGCTATTGCATCGCCATAAAATTCTTTTCTGATCGCATCCATCAAGCAAGAAACTAAATTATTTTGGACTGACAGATGTACAAAGACGCATACATGGAAATAATTCAAATCAAACATTTATCAGCAGGCAACATCTTTCTTGAACAGCATCTATCATGAATTTTGAGTCTTGCTATGAAACCGAAAGTGTTTTAAGAAATGCAATCAAATTGTGTATCCATGTATCAGCTGAGTGTACCAGGCAGCAGTGGAAAGGTCTTACTTTCGCTGCAATGCCCAAATCATCTGATGTCAAAAATTTATTGTCATGCTGGCAAGCTTTAGCCTGTTTGCATCTCAACCTCGCTGCGTTTGCTTGCTTGGTTGGTCTGTTAACATTCGCGCCTAAACAGCGTATTTTAATTATGCCATATTTTCTGAAAATCTGGCAAACATGTGCCTCATAGAATTGTTTATGCAAATGAATGTGCTGCGTCTGAACCTTTTTCTATAGGAGCTGGTAGTAATTATGATGTTGCCAGGGAGATAAGCAAGCAGAGAATACATAACGAGTATATGTGGTCTTATGCAGGTGACGTAAGTCTGTACATCAACTGAGCGATTGTGAGCAGACTCTGTGAGAAACCAAAAATTTTGAGCAGAGTATGCGAGCAGGCTAAATAGACTAGAAAGTATTTTTGTGCTTTTTCACCACTTGTCCTGCAGAAATGCCTGCACAGGCTGCAGATGCTACAATTACGGTAAAAATATAAGTATACAAGCACAAAATACAACGTTTACCAGTCCCCCACAATCTTGGAGAAAATAGATCATCTATTTTGAGTGGATTGCAAAAAAGACCAAGGCCCCCTTGCCCCCGAACAATGTTGCAGGGAAAATGGGGGTTGGATGCCATTGCCTAGATAAAGCACCAATTTTCAATTATTCTCAACATTGTTCAGGGGGGAGGGGAAATGGGTGGCCAAGTATTTTGTCCGAGATTGCAGCCATGGAAGAAATCAAGCCTCTTCGGCTTGCCTCCACGGGTTGACGACTCGGACTTTTAGGACTTCCTGACGTGATTGGTGAACACGTTTGACAATGATCCGTGCTACAATCGTGGACAAAAATAGATGAGAAAAATCAGGAGGGTATGTTGAATCCCCCTCTCCCCAGCATTTTGAAGATGTATAACAATGTATAGTATAATAGATGTATAATAAGCCTTTGCAGCGACTTCGAAATTTTGGTGAGAAGTCAGTCTTACTTTGTTTTTTACTAGTCTGATATCAACCATCCTAACTAAACTCTGTTCAAATTTCTCAAAAATTGAGACAATCGTGGACAAAAAATAGATGAGAAAAATCAGGGGGGTATATTGACCCCCCTCCTCAAAGCATCAATGTTGAAAATTAAGGCTGCCAAGGCAGAGTGCATGCGCGAATGATACCAAAAGTCCAAACAACGTTGATAAAGGGGAGAAGAGAGGCTCAACAGACACTTTTAACTTTTTCTCGTCATTTTTGTCCACGACTGTAGTTTGATGCTCGCTGGCTCATTATCGCCATGAAATCAGTTGATTACGTGGAGTTTATCAATATTTCAGAATTATGATTAAAATTTGGTTAACCATGGCTTAGAAAATAGGCTGAGAAATGCAAAAAGTCGATAAATTTATTGCCAAGATTGTAGACGTAAGTACGTAAGTGATCGTGAAGTCTTAGATCCCTCTGGACAGTAATGCTTCGATTAATCGCCCCTTTCTTTTAAACGCCTCCTCGAATAAACATCTCCCTTTTTCAGGAGATTTTCAGTAAACGACCCCATCGAATAGACGTCCCACTCTAGAGGGGTGTTTATTAGATGTACACTTCTTAACACATGTGAAACTACTATCACCACTACATTATTACTTCATTTTGTGGCTTTCATTTCGTATAAGTATATGGAAATATTAAAAAGATGATGTTTACGAATAGATGATATTGACATGTAATCTAGTGTATATTTCGTTGATGTATAAAGTTTTTTCTTAAGGAAAAGAGGAGAAGTTCATAAAAATGTAATAGACGCCCTCTCTTTTAAACGTCCCCCTCGAATAGACGCCCCCTAAAAACCCCCCAAAATGTTATTGTATACGCACGCAAGGTAATGGAGAGTGAGACCATGGATGTATATCATACATTTATTATACGTCCATGGTAAGACGAAAGGTAACGGAGAATCAGCACTTGGATTTATTACCTAAATTCTTGGATGAAACAAAGGGATGAATACAATATTGAGATTTTTCAAAATTGGAATGAAAAAATTACTGCGCCTACGACCTGAATGAGTTCATACTATCATAGGGCAGAACTTGTATTGATCGAGCAGCTTTCTTAACAGTAAACGATAATAAAACGTTACTGCACATTCGGGCATATTTTGAATACAATTGCAGATTCGAAAGCAAGAATATAAAATGATATAAGCACCCACAACAGCATAATCAAAAAATCTATAATCTTGGACAATATACGCATCGACGACCAAAATAGTGACAATCTAATTTTTGTTGTTTTGATCTAGCAACCACTGCCCCAAAATTATGGCGTCAAGATTTCGTGAAAATGTGAAGTGGGTGACAAAATCGATTTAACAGTTTATAACAACTTTGTTTTCAAGGGGTGTTGGCCAAATATTTTATCTGTGATTGCAAGTCATTTATGATTCTAGAGCATAACAACCCACATTTATCCTCTCCCTCTTCCTCCTTCTCTGAACCATGCCAATCTTTTCTAGTACCTTTTTCAGTACCAATGGGGATAAAAATTATCAGGAACATAGCATAGCCTTTAAGCTGCCTCGTGGCTTTAACAATTTCCTGATGACGACGTTAATATTTGTTGGCGTCAGCATTTTGTGACGTCACCTGGGTTTTCGGAACAAAATCTTCAAAAATGCTAAAAGAAAACATGTTTAAGCGTTTATCAAAATTTCATAAATAGAAGAAAAACAAATCACAATCGCTGACAAACTTTGCTACTAATGACCTTCCAGAATTGGCTCCTATCTCTGGACACCTTGTATATGGTATAACCTTGGCTAATCTTGGACAAAATATATTGGCCACTTTTTGGAATGACCCTAATTTGATGAGCAAGACGCCCCCCTTGCCCCCAAACAACGTTGGGATGAAAAGGAGTGGTGACTGGCATTGTGTGGAATCGAGACCAATTTTTCATCTACTCAACATTGTCCAGGGAGACGGGAAGGGCGTGGCCAAATATTTCGTCCGAGATTGTTGGCATTTGTCCTGGGAATCTCTAATATAATTCTTATAAAAGCTCTTCCGAGTTTTCAGTTTAGCGTCAAAAACAAAACGTTTGACTGAGAGGGAGGGGGAGGGGGGGTGAGTGGTAAATTTACCTCCCCTCCTCCGTACCGAATGGATAAATAGTACTGCTGAAGTTGCTTTCCAACGTTTCAAATGTGAATACCACAACCATGGACGAAATGCCGAAATAATGTTCGCCACGTATCCACGATCATGTCATTCAGAGTTGAATAATTCAACTATTTATCTCCTCCGCCTTTCTCCCCTCTTTAGTCAAAGTTGAAGTATGTGATTTTTTTTTTCACCATATGATAAATGCAAATTTTGTTCTTGCTATACCTTAAGGGAAGAAATTTGCGCGGGAAGAAAATTTCGCGGATTTCGCGGTTTTTAGGCAAATCCGCGAAAGTAATTTCCCTTTTCTACCTCCAATAATGCTCAACCACGAAAACTAATTCCTGCGAAATTAATCCACCATTAAACCGCAAAAATAAATTCCACAAAAATATAGTAAAATTCGGAAAATCTTTGAAATAATGCGATCTTTATCAATTACCTATGAAGTGAGATTGGCTATCTCTTACAGTGACAAGTAAAGCACGCTAAAATGTTATTTTGATGGGGAAATAGCTTTCCAAAAATTTATGAAAAGTGTTCAGCCGCGAAAATTTATTCCCGCGAAATGGTTTCTTTACAATGGACCGGAAAATTAATTCCCGCGAAAATCTTTTCCCTTAAGGTAGTTTTGCCCGGCCATTTACTGCAGGAAATTATTTTTTCTAGGGGATGGGTAAGTTTACCCTTACCCCGTGCCATTAACCTACATCAAAAGCTCGTAGCAAAAAGGGATATATAGCAGTTCAACTACATAAAAAATGTATGTACGAGAATCATGTGTCAGGTCTTAACATGTTCAAGGATATTTCAATATTCTTGATATGTTTTATGGCATTACTTGATGCCTGGGCATTCTTCCTAGCGGTATATTTCCAGGGCTGGGGGACTGTCTCGGGAACATATTTTAAGGGTGGGTTCGACACCGCCTTTGCACGACTGTAACGATACGGCAACAAGTTAGAAATGCGCTTTTGTCTGAAGTTTTGGGCTAACTGGGTGGCATTGCGTTTGCAGTTTCATTATTCACTGTAGTACTGAAAAAATGTTACGTTCGCGGCTAGAAATGGCAACAATTTTGGAGTTTTGAGAGAACTGGTGCTATGTTCGACGAGTTTATGATACCTTCAAGATGTCCATTTTTACAGAGGATAAAGGCCACTTCCGGAAGACTTGGTTTTCCTTCTTCTCGCTACGTCAAAAGCGTATAAATTTACGAAATGGAAATTTCTGAAATTGGAAATAATGTGCTAGTGCTACGTTTTAGTCTACCAAGATATCTTAAGGGGATAAATTTTTGCGTCGATTTATTTTCACGAGTCCAATTATTTTTGGGATTTTTTGAATGGATTTATTTTTATGCACATCAACCATAGTTATTAACTATCCATCAACGAAAGGAAAGGAGGAAGTTATGGCCACGCTTGTTGAGAGAACGAACGATCCTGAGAAAATTGCTTTTAATTGACAATCGACAAATTAGTTGTGTTTGCTCTTGGTCAGGTTATGCTTTCGTTTCCATAAATTTTTTGTGGATTTAATTTCGCAAATTTAGCAGAAATTCTCAAAATTCGCAAAAAAATTAATCCTCGCAAATAAGTCCCCTCAACGTAGTCTGCAACCTTTGAGACAAAGAAGGTGAAATGCCACTACGTTTGCAAAGTTAGATGATTTGTGAAAAATTTTGAAATTGTACAAATTTTTGCCAAAAAGTAAGGATCTACAAGTATTTATTTCCCGAATCTAGAGACTTTATCATGTCTTTCCTGTGCTTATAGCCGAATATATGGAAGAGCAGTACAGGTACATGTATATTTTTTTTCAAAGGAGGTGAAATGAACTGGATGTTTGTATTCTTCACTTCTGCGTTTAACTCTGAAAAATCGTTGTCCCACAAGTAAAAACTTTGAGGAATCCGCAAAAACTAATTACACAAACAATTTGCACCAAGATGTTACTTCTATGAAAAACGATTGCACTGCCAATTTTGTACACAATAAAAAACGCGGAATGAAAAAATTAGGTGGTAGTACCCCACCCTAATACATCCCTCTCGTTAACCGTATAAATTTCCTGACCCACAATGCTCATATCCTTGCTCTCATACACTCAATAATTTTGGACGAAACGAGCTAACTCATGCTCAGCTCCTCATTTTTCAGTTCAGGACAGGGTGGCTTCCTGCAATGAGTATTCCACTGATGGTCGTTCCACTAGAGCAAAATAGATGACCTGAAGAGGTAGGATAGCATCATTTCGTAAAGTGGTAGCAGAAATCGGCTAAATAGTTTGTGAACATATCTGACGCTTATACGTCCCATGTTCACGGTGAACTGTACAGGAGCGAACCCCTCGCTGATGATCAAAGCACCAAGCTTGAGTTAGAATAAACTTTTCGTGTTTGGAATCCCACTTAATCAGCAATATGACGCAAATTCGTATCGCTACTTTTGCTAAACCAAGAAACAACAAGAATAACATTGAAGTCCACATGACTCACTGTTTATTCGTCCAGCTGGCACATAACAAACACGAAATGGTATTTGAAAGAAAGAAGCATAAAACAAACACATTTTTCAAAGAAAACAATGTATCGTGCGATCGGTGCACTTATTGGAAATGGCAGAGGTCAAAATCAGCTTCGCATTGGAAATGGTATGCAGAAACGATTTATAGCACGTTTACTTGAAAAGGCACATGAGGTGAGTTGCAACTTTTTTATAGGTTAAACTGGTGAAGGGTAACTTTTTCCACGAAAAAGGTATTGCTTTAACTGCCTTATCGATTTTTGCATGGTGGCGTAACAGCATATTGCCGGGCTCAGCGGCGCCCTAACCCGAACACGGTTTAGAGCCTGAAGCTTTAATGTTCAGGTTAGGTTAGATTATGCTTCGATGAAAATGAAATCAAGGACAGGGTCTTGCTTGATTTACCGAATCAGATACCTATATTGCTCGAAAGCCTTTTCATTGCTAGGATTGACTCATATCGGGGGCTGTGAGCGATTAACAGCCCCCAGTCCTACAGCGACCAGCGACCAGCCCTGCAGCGACCAGCCCTACAGCGACCAGCCCCGCTCTATGTTGTTTACGTACTTGGATGCATCAGAATTTTCGATAATCTGTTCCAGGTCAACGGGGTCAATAGAGCCTGACCTATGACCTCAAAAGTGGAAAAACCCATTGTTGGATCTGAGATAGTGTTTAGAGATTTATTTTTTAAAAGAATAAAAGCCAACAACATATTATATGCCATTGAAAAGGTCCTGTTTAAGGCTTTCTTTGATACCTCATTTTAAAATTTCGATCAACGCTTCCCGAGTGATAAGCGAAAGCGTGTTTTTTTTTCAGATTGCAGGTTATTTTCAAAACAGGCGTGGCTACAAAAGAAAAGTTTTTGGAGCTTGAGTTTTTCCTCACAATATGTCTCAATAAATATTAGGAATTCTCCAAACCTTTGGAGCAGCAGCATGTTTTCAAAAACAGCAATTTTGGAAAAATCTGAGGGGGCATAATTCGCGCCCCAAAGTAGAATATGATCAAGAAACTTAAATACTAAACAAAAAGGAAGAAAAAGTTTATACACCCCTCATTAAATATTTCAAACGGAAGAAATATTATTGTTTATTTTGCAACCTAGTCAACACTTGAAATCTGACCGCATTAGTCGTACAGAAATTACTGCGGACAGTTTTCAGTGCCTTTCGTGTTTTGTTTCGAAGATTTACGCAGTGACTCGTTATCATTGTTGAGTTGTTTATATTCCTCAAAAACTTCCCATGATTTAGGAAACACAATAGGAAACGTTTTCCACGAAAATCTCAGAAGTTCTAAGAAACGTTTGGTGCTACGATGGTTGCTTGGTTTCTTA
>JAOBRC010383348.1:0-12540 GCA_027575255.1 Scolionema suvaense
AATTTTTCCGACCGACCGACCCTACGAATTTTTCCAGGGTCGGGTTACGGCAAACAAGCAATTAATTATGCGTGGCCAAATGTCCGGCATGGTTCATTCTTTGCCTGACATTTCTGTCTGGCTCTTGGAGAGCTTTATTTACAGGCCTGTTTTACTGGATTTTATGGTGAAATTATTCACCTAAACAATATAATATGGCTTGATTTGTTACATCAATAAAGTACTGAATGTGATCGGCTGATAAAAAACTAGGCGATTGTGTTCCTTTAAATTACTCTTGTTTCCTGCGGACATGTACATTGCACAGCTGCTGATACCATTTTGAACTGCATGATTATTGGGCATCAATGCAGATTTGTCTACTGCTCGTTGTTAAGGGATATTGAGTATAGTACATTTTGCGAACCATGGTTACGCCTTTAGTGCCACCGAATCAACAAAAACACCAATAATAAAACAACAGACACGCTCGTTTGCAATGCGAAGTTTACAATGTGATGGATGTCTGATGCTAGCCAAGAGGATATCTTTGGTTTTAAAGAGTATTCATGCAAGATCAAGTTGCCAGCAATATTAGGAGAAAGAAAATCAGTCAATGGGGACTTTTTCGTGCTGGGCAGTAAAATGTGAGTGCTGGGCGGTACCGCCCACCGTGGCTAGAACCCTGAATGGTTTCCTGTTTGTTAATGCTTTAACGTCCTGAATGTGATTAGGAGATCAATTACGATGTGAAATAAATGCGGGTGCTCTATGACTATGCTGTTCATATTTTAGGAAATCCATTACATATATACCGATTAAGAGATAGACCACCACGTGAAACTTCGCAGGTGTTCATGAAACGCTGTTCAAGTTGTGTATCGATAGTGGGTAAACAAGTACTTGCACAGGTGAAGAAAAGTCATATTGATGAACTGACGGTTGCACTGTGCTGACGGCAAACTTTCAATGTTCTGATTCTGTCGGCAAAACCGACAGCAAACCTGAATGCTGTTGCTTATTTACAGGCTGGAGGTATGTTTATTAGAGGAATAAAATACTGACCGCGCAAGTCCTCAGTATAACAGGTACCATTCTAGATGGGCATTCTTGAGCCAAACAGCTCACACCAAAAAAATCATCTGAGCAAAAGTGGACAGGGGCTGAAACTCTTCTAAATCTACAAGGCAAAATTCTAAATAGTTTAGCATAATGGAAGATACTGGCATAGTGGAAAGTTTCCTAAACTTTGCTGATGAAATAGACGTGAAACAAAACTCTGCCATATACAATATAAATACAAGATAAAACCAAGTTTTATTCAGCACAAGTTACAGTTAGATAACATAACAGTGATTCAACTGTAACCCATAAGCAGATGCAATGTAGTGACAGCATCATCCTAAAATTCTCTCTCTATATACATACCTTGTAATAACAATATCAATGGCAAGAGAGCTAAGGAGGCAACGTAATTTATATATTCTGTGGTCACAACAATGCCGTGTCTGTAAGCTTAACAAAACTAACGGCTGTATATAAAAGTAGTGAAAAACAGAGATTTTGACTTGACATATTTGGGACAGTCGATTTCTGAGCAGATACCTGGAGCAAGGATATTTATAGAGCTTACTAGGGCAGCATGGGATTCTTTTCAAAAAGTTTCTAAATCATGGCGATCAAAAATTACTGCAAATAGTTTATATCTTTCAAAGAAAGAGGCATATTTATTCTTGATTTTGGGGGCAATATTGCAGAAAGAGAGAGAGTCTAAAAGAATGCCTGGGAACTGACACATGGTCATCACCATAATTGGTTTACGTACAACAAAACAGAATGTTTCCATTTACATACTCCTTTGATTGTTACAGAGTGTTGAACAGAGAACACAAAACCATGAGGAAGTGAGGCAAGGAGCACATTGTCTACAAATTTTGCAGGATGAATTGCTGTTCTTATCTCATGTTGGCCAGTGCATAATTATTTTCTTTGCCGTTTTGACCAATTTTACAGCAATGTTGGGTGAAGATACCTTCATAACAAAGTGGGCAGAAATCTATTCATTTCTATGGCAGAACTTTGGTGGTAGAATTAGTCCATTTAACGTCTTAAGGAAATCCCAACCTTATTCTATTGTTGATGACACTTACCGGAAAATTGACCAGTCTGAATTCATTTTTTATCTTACTTACATTAAAGTTCAAGTATCAGCTTGGCTCTGTGTTGCCCTGGTTTTAAATCATGCCTTTTCTATAGCACAGGCAAAAGAGTAACTTTTCCTGCATATACCTGTATGAATTGCAATAAGCCATAGAATCTAAATAGGCATGTCTTAATATTACTTTTCCTACATAGCTCTACTACTACATACCCGTTTTCCAGAGTAAGTATCATGTTATACCATAGCATCGGATGTTGACGCAATAATCAACAATGCTGCAATAAGGAGGCTACATTAGCTGCTTTTTACTAAAACCAAATTTAATTTATGACATTCACCGTCAGTATTCCTTCGCTGGCAGTAAATTCAAGCGAGAACACAACATCAGAGTAAAAGAGAAGCGACTAGTAGGAATTGGCTTTCATATTCAGTGCAGAACTACCTGCTAATTTATGAGCAAAGAATATTTCTGGATTAGGTCAAATGAAGCTGCGAGATTTCTGCAAACACTACAACCGTGCACTTGCAGGTGAGCAGTAAAGAGCTTTCACTGGAAAGTATGATGACCTCCACATTTGTAAGAACAAATTCAATGGCTGCTTATAGGAACACTCGATTTCTATTGTTTCTGCACCAGGGAGGATTCTGCCAGGCAGAGCGGGAGCTGCTATACTTACCAAATTGGATCTTTTGTCCAATACCTACTAGTCCATTTCTCTTAGAAGGCATCAATTACTTTTCGCATTTTCCCATGTCTTGTTCAGGTTTTGTGATTATTGGGAGACATATGACATGAGAATAATCTAACATAATTAAATGGACTATGGTTGTCTATACAAGTGTTTTATCAAGCCAGTAAATAATGTTTGGTGTACTAACTTTAATTGAATTTTAGAGGTGATCTGTAGCCCTTTTTCACATTCATATAGCACTTTTCAACAGTTTTACTTAAGTGAAACTGTTTTTCAGAGTACAGGCTATTGTATACAAGAACATCTGCGTGCTTGGAAGAACAAGGAATAGCTAACACATGGTGCAAAATGGATCCCACGATGAGGTAAAAGCTCTATTAGGAGCTAGAAGTGACCCTCAATAAAAATGGCTGCAAAAGACCCTGTATACCAAAAGGGACATTAAACAGCCAATTGCAAATAGAAAAGAATCATGCACAAATTTAATGAATTTCCGTAACTAACCATAGCAAGTGAAACCATCTCCAGAGAAACCACTTATACAGGCACAAGAATATGAGCCAATTGTATTACTACAGTTAGCATTGTTGTCACAAGTATCAATTCCAAGGGCACATTCATTCACATCTAAAACAAAAAGAAAGGAAAAGCATAGTAGAATATAATCACGTAAGATAGTATCGGTTAGTGACTACAGTACGAAAAAACAGAACCGCCCTCTAACCCTATTTGCACTAGGGGGAGCACATTATGCCCACCCTCCTACGTTTCAGAACACCACTTCTAAACCACTGAACACGATAATATAAAACTGGGGGGGTTCATAGAATTTATCTACGGTCATTTTACTGCAGAAGCAGAATTTCTAATGCACCACCTGTAAGCTGTGGCAGGTGTTTCCTTAAATGCAACTGGGTGAAAATTTTGTGTGTGACGTCATTAAACGAGTTATTTTCTTCCCCAAGACAGATTTAGCAGCCTAAATGTGCATGACTGGTTGAACGATTTCTTTCAGGAAGGTTCTGTGCCTATTCAAAGTATCAGTGACCTCTCCTGAGGTCATTTGATCGACCCATACATCATACACTAAAAAATATATTCCCATTTGTGGTGGTAACAAAATAATGATGAAGTTATCATGGCCACCTGCCATATATGTATATACCTTTTATCATGCAAAGCTTCATGCTTCCAGTTTTTCCAAACCAAAGGTATTGAGGGGAGAGGCACAATGTGCCACTAGTTCTGAAGAGCCCCCAAAAATCCAACACAGATAGGGCTAAACTATATACAAAAATGTCTCTGCAAGTAAAGGCGAAATAAAACTCAAGAGTTTCGCCGCAACCGGTTTCACCCTTCTAGGGGCTCCTCAGGCTTCTTTTAACATTCTTTTCTATTTACAGGGCTTTTATAGGCTCGTGGAAAAAAGGAATTACGTATGTGTGTCAAATACTCTTATTTACAGTTAATATAGCACCACTTTCGTGTTTCTTTCGATTGATAGTGACGTCATCTATTGGTGTTACGCATGTTTCAGGGCAACACCCACGTCTTGTTCAGAATCGATCTTTCTTGAACGTGGCTTTCGTTTGCCGTTCCTCATTGTGCATCTGTTGCACTTTGTCTTCAAATTCCTGTCGTGTCCTTTGGCTCCATTGACAGGCTTCTTGTATCCTTCTTTGTCTTGTGCGTGCATTACGAAGACGAACTTCTGTTTTTTCTTAAATGATTTGCTTCCTTCGTAATTCCAATGTTCGTTGTGCATTTGCCTCGTTTCCCATTCATTTGTTTGTTTCTGGTAGCACTGTGCTGCCTATCTGTCGTCTTCTCTGTGCTATTCCAAAAGTTTCGTTCTCCAGTTTTTCTCCATGTCCTATATGGTACACCTCTTGAGCTAATTTCAAAAGATGCGCGTGAGTATAAAAAGCAAGTAAGAAGTTTACGAATGCATCTCGAGAAATATATCAGCAAGTAAAGGCGAAATAAAACTAAAGAGTTTCCCCGCAACCGGCTTCACCCTTCTAGGGGCTCCTCAGGCTTCTTTTAACGTTCTTTTCTATTTACAGGGCTTTTATAGGAGAGTAGAACAAAGGAATTACGTATGTATGTACATAAATGCCTATAGATACCAGGTAATGCACACTTCAGAAGACAAATCTCCTAGGCCATCAAAAAATGAGATTCATAAAACAAAAACTGTGTTCCAGGCATTTGTTTTTTATAACAATGAAGAGCTTTCCACGCTTGGATTGAATTTGGGAATATTCATTTTGACCATTGTTCTACTTTAACAAATTTTTAGCATTACCAAAAAATTAGGAATACAAATGGCCAGTGCTTGAAGATATTTCAAACCGGACCAAACTTCAAAATTTCCCCACTATCTTCTGTAAGGTATGCTTACCCCAAAACAGTAGGGAACCTAGATTTACAGGCTATCTAGCAGCATATCGCAACCGAAGATTTTATAGGTCATTGAAGCCAAAAATGCGCATGCACTACCAAGGCTCACAATCATGTTCTGCAACTGTATGTTCATCTCATCCGTGAGGAACAATATTTTTCACAGCGCAGTCGACAGCGCTGACCACTTCAGCACCCCCAAAATATCGTCAGAAACTTTTTCCCAGCACTACGAATTATATACGCTGTTTATGTAGCATCATACCCAACACATTGAACTTATCGATAGTGCACTCATTTCCCGCATCTACTTACACATAACATCAATAATTCAGGACGTGACGTATTTGACTGAGACACAGTGATGTTAGATAATTGAAAAAAAATTATGCCTTCTGTTTTGTGTTCCATATCAGCATGGGCTTTTAGGCTCGCTAACTTCACTGCTTTCCAAATTAATTGTCACTATCTGAACAACTGCCGCCCAAACAATAAAGAGTCCTTAACCCAATTTGATACAGGCTTTTTCATGGTAGGGGGGGGGGGAATTACTCCCTAAAAGTACCTTAATCAGAATCAATAAGGATAAAACTTACCAGGAATATAGTGTTGCCTTTAAGCTGTCATGTGACATAGAAAAATTGTTGATGATGTCATTAATTTTCCTGACATCAGCATTTTGTGATGTTACCTCGATTTTCGGACCAAATTTGTCTCCTTTTGTTGATTTTTTTGCATCAGAATTGTTCCTGGAGAAACTGGGAACATGTTTTATGTGCCTAAACTGCCATATTTGCTGTCCTGAGGGTGAAACCTTGAAATTTGGCCTGGGAGTCTCTAATATAAATTCTAATAAAAGCTCTAAAGTGGCAGCTCTTCAGCATTTTCGGTTTAGTGTCTAAAATAAAAAGTTTCACTGGGGGGTCCCCCCCGCAACAAATAGGGCTAAGTACTTCAAATATATATTATACATGTTGGATATTGATGCCAAAATTTTAAATAGGCCAACACCATACGCTATTTCTTAAATTCTCCAAGAAGAATCCTTTTTGCTTAGATAAAGCTAATTTCAAAAGGGTACTGAAGAAAAGCAGACACCAACACAACTCCTCCCTCCCTTCGCTGGGCCCTGCCCCAGCCCTCTGAATTTGCGGCGGCATTCGGCAAAGCCGACATGTTTGCCAACGTGCTAACCCATTACGGCGGCAACAAATGCCGCAGTCGAAAATCTAACACAGCACATTTCTGGTAATTGATCCCCTCACCAATTAGCTTGATGAACGGTTGGTGCAGAAGAAAAAAGTTTGAAGGAACATCAGGTGTCGCAACAATCAAATGCCTACTGCACACACAAACAAGACATGGTTATGAATTTACCAATCTGGCGCACTAATCGATAACCGATCATCTATTGTTCACTTTTGGCAAGAATGCTGAAGTGAAGGGCAGTTTATCAGACAAGTCTTGCAGAGAAACTTCTGTGTGTGTAAGATCTCAAGCAAACATCTTTTTCTGTTGTGTCTGCCTATTGTCGTGTAAGTCTATGTTTGGCTTTTCCCCTCATTTTTTAACCAATTTGCAATAGGAAGAAGCATGCTCAATATAAATCAATCAAATCGGGTTTTCAACTTTTATCTGTAGTCCATTTCCTAAATGAGAATTAAAAACCTATCTCACATTTCTCTTTCGTGTGACGAAACGCATGCATTTCTTGTTATCATTTTCAGTCGATCACACCTGTTTGGGCGATACATTTCAGTTTTCTCTGTGCAGCTAACAACGAAACATGCACAAGTTGAAAACATATGCGTCAGAAATTTACTTAATACTTAAAAAATATTTGCTCGCTGTTTGCATCATCTTCCTTCATAATTGGTCCATTAGCAAGCACCACAACTACGTCATTTAGAGCAATGCCAGTTCAAAAGCGCAATGAATTGTTGGCCATTGCTGTTGCATATAGTCACGCATGTGCAACAATGTAACTGCCATAGCTAACACCGCAAGCGATAGCGAATTGAAAAATGTAGGGTTGACAATGAAACAGTGTGTGCTTGGTGGATGAGAGGGATGAAAATAGTGTCAGTTAAGCTTGACCTATGTTCGCGGCATAAGTCAAGTGGCATGTTTGGGTTTCACGACATAATACGTCCTCGTCACTATTTTGATAATCTTGTCTGCACCTTGGACTGTGGCTTCGTAGCGACGATCTAAGGTAGTAGAAGTGAAAGAGTGGCTGTCTGCACTGCCCTTGTGCAGGCATATATCGTCAAAAACTACGGACATAAAGGCTGCCATTGTAGCTCCCGTACCTACTGGAAGTGCCGCCGCACCTGGTGTAATTGCCATCATACTTGCCACTTATGGCAGCATTTTCGTGCCGCCGCACTTTTGCTCTGATTCAGAGGGCTGCTGCCCTCCACTGTTAGAACAGGTCCTGGAAGATTTTCCGGGTCAAATTAAATGACTAAAATACTTTGCATAAAATAACTGTAAAATATCTTCCGATTGTAGCAGATACAACCAAAATACTTCATATTAAGTTCACAGATCAATTTTGATCATTCACCTCTGAAAAAGTTATTCCGCAAAGCTATTGCAGACTATACTCCACCTGGAATCACCTCTTCCATTCTTCCTTCATTAATTAATGTTTGTATCTCCTCTTTTCCTAGATATGTGGATCCTGCACTGTCTCAGCCTGCATATGATGACATATAAATAACAGCCTTCAAAATTGACTTGTTGATGGACAGGCCATACTTATCACTCAGATATCAACACCCAATATACTGTCGATTTCTAACTGAATAAGGCCCCCGGCACGCAGATCTTGGAATATCGCTAGTCATAATTTTACAAAGATTGAGTGTGGGAAGATTCAAGCACCTCATGAATTTTCTGACTAGGTTCGATTAGTGGAGTGCAAAACGATCACGCGCACAGGCGCAAGTCCAAGTTTGTCTTGTAATTTACACCATTCTGATCTAAATTTCCCGCCCTCAGAAGTTGCTCGAAAGTGGAAACAATGACCCACTATGGTATAATTTTCTGTTGAAACCAAACACGCTTGATTTCACGAAAAATTACAGCGTTTGTGCAGCACCTGGACCTCAATACCTCATGCGCACTGATAAGATCTATATGCTTCCAATATCTACTAATCATTTTCTTATTGCGAATCTATAACTTCCTTATACGTTCACTATATTAATACCTATGCTATGCTATAATTTCAGTGTTATAGTGTATCCTCACCTCTAACAACATCACTTGAAGTACACATCTTGCATAGCCATTGGCCACCTGACTTGTTTATCTGGTAAACCTAACTAAAACTATATGGGTAATATGAATATGCAAGTGTCTGAAGCAAAGCATTCTCTTATTGCAAAGTCAGACATTCATTCATTGCAAAGCAAATTAGAACACACAAGAAACGAAACCGACGTGGCACTTGTAGAGATTACAGAGATCAATTACGAAACTATGGACCGAATGCTGTATATATCCGCTAACTGACGAGCATGGACTAAACAGTAGCTATGGTCAGTGTTTACATTTGGTAGTTCTGAGCAAGCAGTGCAGGACAACAGCGAGTTCAATATGGCAGGCATGTCAGTGGCCTAGTTCCAAATTAGCGGAAAATTCGAGCAAATAACAGTACAGGGGATGCCATATGGCCTAGAACCCCAAATCAGGCATCCAGATTTCTTAAGCAAATCACGGAAGTTCAAGCTCCAGACACCAATGCTGACCCCGAAAAACTTGACAGCACTAACAGAAACTCGAGGGAACGGAAATAGACTTTTCAATTGACTGACTACAAGGCAAAGTCAGTCACTGAAGGTTCACAGAAACGTATTTTACATGAAAGAAGCAAAAAGAAAGCTAGTACGGGATTACTAACTGATGCACAAGTCCTCTCATGCCAAAGGTCACGCTCCCCCCTCCCTGTTTTACGTGCATGTATATCGAACAAAACATCATAGACCACAGTCCATGCTTCTTCCAGCCTACTAACTGTCATCCGCCAATTTTAATAAGTATATATTAGATAATTTCAACTCAGTCTCAGTTATGCCTACATTTTTTAGGGTTCCCTAATGCTTACAATGTGGTTAATTTTTTAAAGTTTCGAGTCACAGAAGAATTTTTGTCGATAGCATGTGAAAACAGTGCGGAAGGAAAAAATGCCAGGCACAGCCATAATTTTATAACTTGAAATAAAAAGTGGTGCAAAGAACTAAGAAGAAAAAT
Organism: Scolionema suvaense; assembly: GCA_027575255.1. Lineage (NCBI taxonomy): Eukaryota > Metazoa > Cnidaria > Hydrozoa > Limnomedusae > Olindiidae > Scolionema > Scolionema suvaense. Next base: position 9,496 of record JAOBRC010383348.1, read on the forward strand.
GTCATTTGAAAAATAATTATTGATGAACCTCTTTGCCAGAATGTTCCTTGAAAATCTGTCTCAATGAACTTAAAGGGACAGTATCGGAAAGGCGTCTGAAAATAAATGTTAATATGTTGAGCGAAATTAGTTCTATTCAACGTAAAAAAAACACAATGTAAGTCTCATACTTTCGTAACTTAATCTTCATTCTGGCAAATTGAAATTATGCAAGGTTTTGACCAGGATCCGAATGTAGGGGCGGCGAAAACAAAAGTCAAGAATTGAGCATCAAGATGAAGATATCTTTCATTTGGTAATTCCTACGGCTGAAGTACTTTAGATTTCGAGTCCTGGTGGCAATACTGTTATTTTGAAAAACAAATCTCAAAATTTTTAACTTCAACAGTTCTGTCGGATCCTGTCTCTTTAAAAGCACTACGTCTCAATAATTCATAGTCCCAAGATCTTGAGCTGAGTATCTAATGATCCTCATCCTTACGTGGCCAAACCATAAGCATCTGAGACGAAGGACATTATATAGAAACAGTGACCAATACGGAAATTTGTATATTTAGAATAGTTTTGTACTTCTGAAATAGCTGGAGATAAATCAAGTGCATACGCTGATGCCCCATAAATTTGTTTACTGGTCCAGTTATCCAACGAAGACTGCCAATACAAATAAAAAATAATCCATAAATTCACGGAAATTTTACCGGAAGACAGAAAAATTTGCGGAATTCCGCCAATTAACGGAACTCTGACATGCCTGATATGGTAAAGCCATTCAAACTTTTTGAGAGGAGACAAATGCTGGGTCGGACCTTTTGTGAGGTGGTTCGTTCAGTCGGTCGGACAATTTCTACCGTGGGTCGGACAGTGTCCGATGTCCAATCGCTATTTTAAGCTCTGCTCATATTTATTCCCCAAACAGCAGATCCGACACAAACAAGAACAGCAAAAGAGATGGCATCCATGGTGCTCTACTACATAAATTTCAAGCCAAGCAAGCCCACTGTGCATGCTCTAATGCAAAAGCAGGGTTCTGAGAGCTACTTCTATTGACTGCTCTTTTGCTGCATGCCCAAAATTGATGCCTAGCATCTTCTGTCTTCCATGCGACATAGCCTTTCTCTCTCCTGGGGTCATGAACTCTACCTGACCACATGATGAATGGAGAATGGTCTGCTAGCTATATATAAGTGCGGCAAAATATTGCCCGTTTCCCTGCTTCAGCAAACCCACAACACCATTCAAGCCAAAATTATCACTGTCACGCTCTTCAACATCTCTGTAAATTTTGCATGATTGTGATCAGGGTAACTCATTATGGAAAAACTAGTTAACTGCAGTTAAGTCGCCTAAACTTATTGTTTTCTGTCAAACCCCAATAAATTTACAGAACCTCAAGCTTATCAACAAACTTTTCGGTCAGGGAGGGCCTACAGTATACGAGAGGAACTGTTCTGCGACAAGACTGCGATAATTCAGACCACTCCCCCAGTAAAATGAAGGCATTTGTTGAGGAGAGGGTGAGTGATTGCTCTCCTCTTAGTGAAGCCTGGAATCTGTTGCCTGACACCTTTTTTACGGGCGTAAAGCTTATAAGCATATTGAAGCTCAGATTTTAGAAAAAATTAATCATGATCTAAGCATACTTTCAGGTTGAGAATGAGGTTCACCAGTATTTACTCATTGTTTTCAACAGAGGATGTTGTTCATTCTAGCTATGTAAATCCACACCTGCTTTTTTACCGTAGCATATATATATGTTTACGAGACCATTTCAACAGGTTTTCTAAATGTTAAGTTATAAAGTAGCAAATTTGGCAATTTTGACATCGAATCATCACCGTTCTTCTTTCAAAGATACACCTCTCTCTTATGATTCAAAATTTCAACAACCTAAGCACAATGGTAAGCACAAAAGAACCCTGAAACAATGAAAAATTTACGCATACTTTAGAATGAGCTGAAAATGCCTGATGCTTATTAGAAAAATATGTAATAGCGACATTGCTGCGAGTTACTGAAGTGTGGCACAGTTATCAATTCAAAGATTCTGATCTGAAGAATGACCTGAGAAGAGATGATAGCTTTTCTGAAATTTTCTGAAATTTGTGCGATTTTGGTCGTTATTCAGAAAATTTTTCATACAGTATATATTATATTGAGCCAATTCCAAAATTTATTCTGCAAATTTTTTCGAAAAGCATTCAAGAAACAGCTGATCGATCAGTCCATTTAAATTAGGCATGAAGTTTTACTTTTTGCTTCCTTTTGGCACAGTGGGAAACCAATTTCCAACAGACCATCTTCCTGTTCCAACACAAAACATTGAAAACACTAGGCCTATATATTGTAAGTCAGTGCTGCATCAATGCCAAACACTCAAATCACAAAAATTCCTTTTATGCAAAACTGACCTGTTTCAATTTCAAATATTTGTTGCGTAAAATACAACTGTTTTTGAGTCCAAATCACAAAAAATAAAAAAAAATCCGTTCGCTTAATCAATGAAGAGAGCAAGAGTTGCATGCAATGGTCAGTAACAAGTTGCAACTGAAATGTAGCTATGTATGGCCTAAATATCAACACTGATTAGTAGGTAAAGCCACCAAGGGCGAACAAAACTTTCACTTTAAATTAGGATTAAGTTGCTATAGCTTAGCTAACTCTTATCAGGGCAACATAGCGTTTTCCCTCTCCCCTTTCTGCTAGGAGGGGGGTTGAAAATTTTTCAAATTTTGGGAAAGGAGGGGGTAGGAAAAATTTTGATTTTTAGTGGGGTTGCCAGGATAGGGCACGGTAAGATTTTTCATGGGGGGGTTGACAGATTTTGGAAATCTAGTTCAGCCCAGTCCGTATAACTTTGCATCAACTATCCCTTCATGTGTGCAGTACAATAACAGATAAGACCGATAGCATACGTGCGGTTCCATGTCTCGCACAGATAGCGTCACGCTTGACTGCACAATTTATTTTTTCTTATCCAAGCAGCTCGATGTTAAACCATATATGGTTGTATTTCGCGCAAGCTATTGTGTTGAATATGTGCGAGAC
>JAOBRC010383459.1:0-12540 GCA_027575255.1 Scolionema suvaense
TCCCTATAAAATAGCGCTTGCCAAAGGTACAGCCATGCTTTGATGTAAAGTATCTCACTTGCATGTACTGGAGATTGTTTGAAGTCCTTGTTGCTGCCCAGTTAAGTCCATTGTAAAAGTACTTTCAGTTGTGAACGTTGCCCTGTACATTATGGAGTTTGCTTAGCAAAGGCAAAATATTAGATTGTTTCCAGATATGTAGCCAGTGTGGAAAGTGGTTGGTTTTGCAGAATTTGGAGTGTTATTGCCAGTGGATCGTTTTCAAAACTTCCATTTGCTGATGTTGCTGAACACTTAGGTAATCACCCAACAGAACCAGCAAATTAGCATTTGTAATCCCAACAACACTTTAGAATAGACAGGCCTACAAAGAATTACTAGAGAGAGGTGAAAATATTCTCCAACTTATTTGTGAAGTTTCCTTGGTAAGCCTTGCTATGCAAACCAACCAACACATATTTGTGATAAAGTGTTTTTTCCAAGTGGGTACATTTATGGTAAAGAAAAAATTGAGCACGTTCCCAGAATTTCAAAGATCGCATACATATGCACAATGGGAGATTGTGGTAGCTCAGAGCTTTAGCAACATTTACTAGTGAATCCCACGAATGCACAATACATTCTTCCAGAGTTTATTGCGAAGTACATCGCAATCATCTGTAGTCATCTAGAAAGCTGCTGTTAGCATCATGGCAAAATATTGTCAAAGTGTTTTTTTGCTGACAAAACTTAAGATGTCACATCTAACAAAAATGGCAATATATGCCACATTTTTACATCAGAACATCATCTGTGAGCATTTTGTGGTAATTATACCCATTGGCAAGGTAGTTAGATCTGAACTGTCAGCCCAAAACATCATGCAAGCAATTGAGCAGTTTTTTTGTTAAAAAGAGGGTTAACCTGATGAATACTCAATTTGCTTGTATGGACCAAGGTCAATTCTGGGGAGCAAAAAGGCTAAAAAGGACATGTTGGCTCATGCTGTTCCCCTGTCATTGCGGATTGGTTGCAGCAATCCCAAACTAGCTCTATGTTTAAAGCAGTTACTCGGCAATTTCCCCCTCTGTCTCTGCGCTTGACACTCACTGGGTTGCTCTATGGAAGTACTTTGGGTACTGTCCCCTAACTAGGAATTTCTTGTGCAAAGATATATGGGGAAATTCCTGTGGCACCAATGTGCCCCACTGTAACCAGCTCCTCATAAGAGAGCTTTTGACACTGTCTTTATGGGATACAAGCAGAGATCAGCCTGTAAACCCTCAGACTCATGTTTTATTATCAGATCGAAAGTTGATGACAACTGCCTTAATGCTGATGGAATTATGTTCATGGGCTAGTTCTCTCAATCTTTGTTGACAAATGGGAGGGGGAGCCAGGGCTTATTTTTTCCCCATGTTGCTATCGATTATCAGATGCAGCAGGCTGACCCTTAATGTTCAAAAGAATAAGATCGTTAGAAATGCTTGAAAAAAGCTGCCCTTTTTCTGGAAATCGAATACATGCCCTGCCCTTCTAGAATATGCCCGTTGGAACTTTGGCATATCCAATCTGCCATCACATGTAACAACTACAAATAACAATTCAAACTAGTTGATTAATTAGTAATTTGGATTGCCAGCTAAATTTATTTTACGATCGAAAACTTTCAGACAATGACAGAAACTCTGGAGGAGCTTATTGAAAGCTTGTCAATGGGCTCACGATTGCCAAGTGCGGATCACTGCTTTGACTCAGTTTAGAGAAACAGTATTTGGATTGCTTATGGCGGGTTTGTTGCGGGATATATTTTTCTATCTATGCTTCAGTCAAGCATCATTAAGGGAGGCGTTCGGTTTATTTGATCCCAGAAAACTACCACGGGCTATGTCTGATTTGGACAGTTATGGAAGCAATAAGCTAGGACAGCTTGTCAAAGTCTATAGTAACCCAAAATTGGATGTATATGACAGCAAAACACAAAGCTGAGACCATGTCGTAGATCCAGATAAGAGTGATCAGGGTTTTTCTTCATCATGTTTGCAAAACATGCATCGCACGAGTGAAAGATTAGAAAATTAATAGTTGCACCGAGTTATCTGATAAATTGTCAAATCATCGCTCTGAGCCAAATTTGGACAAAAGCTGCTGTCGCTCAGCAAAGTTTTCCGTTTGCATATGAGAATGGTCAATTGGCCTCAGAGGAGAAATTCGGTCCATGAGAGGACATAATTTTACTTCTTCAGAATGTTCTACTTTTTCGTAACCAACTCTGGAAAGTTGCATTTGAATGCTGTCATTCAATATTTTTTTAGGAAATTACTAAGATATACTCACATAGTTTTTCTGCGCCTGCCTATGAAATCAACTGCTGGTTTCCCTGTAGATTTGCGATGAACGTCGGTAGGTACATTGTATGTACCACTTAAATCATAGTCGGCCCTAGGGGTCCAAACCCCCCTGATTTTTGACGCCCATGTTTAAGGAATCCCCCTGACTGAAAATATCTGACCCCCCTCAAGTGGGTGTTTATGAAAGTGAATGGACGGCATGTATCATAACACTATATAGCATTGATTTGGTACTGCCGAAATAGACAGCCCATAATAATTATTAGAATTAAGGAGCGCACGAAGCGCCAAACTAATAAACACGCACAAGTAACTGTAAGATTACATGCCTTCACTCTCTGAAGTCCCGTTTACAACTGGCTATATTTTCTTCCTAGGGTACACCTATACCTGATGAATAACATGCTAAACAAACATACAAACATAGACCTATCATTTACACATAACATTCTACATGAATCACTGAGAATTTGTATGAAAGTCAGGTGAACGGTTGCTATTATCTCTTGCTAAGAACCTCAACGGAATGGACTCGTCGTTAATTTGGTCACTCGATGCCAATAAGTGTAATGTTCCAGTATACAATATCATTTTCTTGTTGGTCTTTGACGTAGGAATAGTTCATAGCATTGTATAACTTAGGTTTATTCATTGTGTGAGTTCCTTAATGCTTTAACTCCTGACAAATATGTTTAAGTTCTCTTGTATTCAAACAATAACTCACATCCAGCTGCAGTTGCGTTTTCTATTCACTTATCCACCAGAAACCAGCAACTGACAATTTTCGAATAGATTTGCAGCCCGCCGCAAGCGAAAAAGAAAAGTACAAAATACTGTGCAATTATTTTAAAAATCTCCTGAACTATTTTGTATCAGGAAACTATTGTCAACCCCCATGCAAATTGAACCTCTGAAGATTTGGTTTACGCCCCGGAAATTTAAAATGTAACCACTCCTTCAGGTTTGTAATGATCAAAAATGTTCTTTATCAAAGTGAGCACTCCAACCATTTTAGTAACTGCATACTAGCTGAATTAGTGCAGGGTATAGATTCTTTAAAAATCACATGGTACATGTAAGAACCAATGTGCTTGAATATGTTATTTTGTCTCTTTTTTTAAGTCTGTTAATTTGGATATTGCTGCAAGTAGCCTGTCACTTTGACGATATTGAACTTGAATGAGTTGTCTTACTCACAGGTACGTGTCAGTATGGCACATCTAAAATTGCAATTCCCTGAGTTGCATAAAAGCATGAAGGCAAACATTAATTTTGCTAACAGATTTGTTTTAGCCAGCGAATAAGAAAACCCAGTAGTACTTTGAACAATGAATTTGCTTGTGATTGGCTTCTATGAGGGAATCACCATTTAGGTGTGCCGCAAGGATAGACCTGCTATGCTGTTTGCAGCTGTGCTATTTGTAGATTAACAGAGGTTGAAATGTTTTGAGTCGTGACTACAGCTTTTTGAGCTACAGTGGTCTTATCATCTTGTGATTGTGTGTACTGCCATACTGAAGTAAGTCAACTTTGTGAATGTGATGAGAGAAAGTCTTTTGAGTATTTTGATGTAAATGTGACTTCATGTTTTCCTTGAATGTATCAATTATTGAGTGATCTTCTCACTAGTTTTGTTAACTAAAGTTATTTGTGATACGATTGAGCTACTTTTTTAAAATCTTGCTTGGGCCTAATGCAGCTCTCATTGGGCAGTGCTGACCACTTTCGGGTGCCTGAAAAATCATATGGGAATTTTTTTTACCATGCTATGAAATATATTGATGAATGGAAGCCGGTCATATTGCCTAAATGCTGAACTCATTTGCAGGATACTCATTTCCTGCACTTATTTACATATAATATCCAGAATTCAGTATGTGACCAGTTTGATTGAGATCAGGTCATGTCAGGTGATTAAAACAGATTTCACCGTTCTATTTCTATTCCACTTCAACAAGGGCTAAGGCTCGCCAGGTTCACTGGCTTGCAAGATAACTGTAACTATCTGGACAACCCCCACCCAAAAAATAAACCTATGTTACACTCTGTTTACATGTGACATGATTCAATCGAAAAATGGTTTCTATACACTGTCATGAGCCTCTACTTGGGTTTTACAAGACAAAGGAAGTAGCAGTAACTTCCTTGGAATGACTGAGCTCAATTCAATGTAGCTGTTTTAGCAGCAGCTAGTAATAGAGACATGTTCCTTCTATATATGTAATCTTCATTTGATCAAAGCAAGTTATTCTATCTGCTACTCTCATCTACGTTCATCTGCCTTCAGGGCTTAGTTTCATCTACAATTGTGGCCAAAACATATTTGCACAAACAGATATTACAACCATACAGTGCAAACGGTATAAGTCTGTTCAGATTTGATGTACGTCATCCCCCCTTTCACGAAACACTACATGGCATACCTATGAAAGATGCACATGCATAAGCTGTCATGTTGAACATAGTTCCTACAATGATCAACATTGTTTTGGGGGAAGGCGCTCAAAATAGGCTACGGATGAGATGGAATGAGTTCAGGGTGGTGACCAGGCACTGCTATTCAGTAGATGTGTAGTGTAAAGTGTTCGATATAAGGCCCATTCAGGGACAAATTGATGACCCAGACAACGGAAACTTGGAAGGGAAGCAGCAAGCTTATCCAAAATTCGAGGCAAATGAAAAAAAAGTAAGGAGACTAGCCTGTAAATTACATATTTGAGCAATTTCGTCAATTTCGTCAGTAAAATGGTCCCTGATAATTGAAACGTCACCAAATTTGGCATGCGTCTTGAGGCTATTTGTGCTATGTGTGCATTGGGGCAGTAGTGCGAGATGTCAAAGAAAATCCCCTCGGCCAATCAGATTGCTCAAAATGGTCCCTCAGGCATAGGCCCATATTTCCTGTACGGAAATGCTAGGATAGTACCTTTTGAGCCAAAAGGATTTTACTCACATAGAAATCAGTGCGGCTGTACCGCTCACGCCTGTAGGGCGCTGGAAAAATTTGCAGACATGGGGGGATGTAACCCTCCCTCCTCCTTTACTGACGATGCATTAAGAAAGGTAATGCTTCAATGTGAAAGGTAATATACTGGAAATACTAATGCTGCTTCCTGTTAAATTCTCTGTAGGACATTCTTTTTATAGTTATCGATCATAGGCTTATGGATTTTCAGAACTGTGTCACAAAAGCTCTGAATGGTCTTTGTTTTTGTGACAGGCTTTAGTAACACACTGAAGATGTAAAAATTTTACTTGTATTTATTTTGCAAGGTGGGTTGTGTATGATGCAAATGGAACTGCGGTTCATCATTCTGCTTTGGTTTCATCTCCAATTAATTTCACTCCTGTGAAGGCGCGGTACCAGTGAAGTAGAAGGACATGCCCTGGGTTATCCTGCTGTCAACCGCTGTCTCCCTCTTGCTTCTAGCGGTGGCTAGAACTGCTTTGGAGAGTGTCCTTGCAGAGATTTCAAGGGAAGCAGGGGTAATTCAAGGTAATTTTAGCTGGATGGCAGTAGTTCTGCTCCCGCAGCAGCGGTAATTCAGTTCCAGCTGCAGGAGTGAATAGCGGTAGTTCAACTCTCATTCAATTCCTGCTGACAATGATCCTTATAAAAAGAGTTCTTAGTGTTCGTCGTTGAATTCATGTGCAGCTTGAATATCTGTGGTATTTTGTGATACTGAATGAAGTATATTGTGTGAGTGACGGACGCAAGTGTCTGTGCTTTATAGGGAAAAAGAAGAAGAGAATGACTGCCATCGTATAAAGTCGAAAATTTGATTGATCTAGAGCAGTAATACTTCGGTTGTACAAACAGTGACTTCTCAAGAGACTGTTCAAGCCCTACATAGAAACTACCTTTATCACAGAAAATGTTGCACACACTTAGGTCAAATGATTTCGCAGCAGAGCTTTGAAGCAAATTGTCATAAGTTTCACTTGGTCAAATAATGCTAGCAAGAACTTAGGAGAGTTTTTTCCCAGCAGTATAATAGGATCAAAGGTGGAGTTCAAATTATGTAAGCTAACAGTTGAGCGGCTACGAAAATTGAACAACCAATTTCCATGAAATTTGGATCACATAATTCTTGTCAGAGATCATCAACCTCAATAAAAGTTTGATTAGCATGTAATAGCTATGCGTATCTCCTGTGTGCTATCCTAAAATGAAATATACTATATATAAAAGCCAGTAAACGTTCACGATGCACCTTGTAAATTGTATGATTTATACCATCATACCATTTATAATACATATGCTATGTGCGCAGCTGAGATCGTTTTTCAATTTCTGGAGATGGCATTTGTTTTGTTCATTTCACATTATGGATGTCATTTCTTCCAGTTTAAGACATGGGGAAAGCAATGAAGCTATATGATCGCAAGATGGACCGAATGAGCATCTTTTCAAACATACTTTTAGTGTCTCATGCATTTTGTACTGTCTATACCTGAGAGCTGTGCATTGGTGTTTCTAAAATTGTTCCTTCCAGCTGCCAGGTGTGGGTAGCATTGCAGAAACAAAGCACTAACCCAAGGACTATAAATCTATTAACCTGATAATCATGCACTGACCAGCATTGCAGCTGGCCATCCACTCCTCGTTGTTGCTACACTTAATGTGCTATAGACATAGTAGGGGATTTTCAGTATCCAAAGCAGGTAGACATGCGGTAAACAATGAGAATGCAACCCAAATACATGATACCTTCGCTAGGTGCACAATACACCGCGCCCACTCTATTTATTCCCTGAAAGCACTGTTTCTGCAGTTAAAGCCTTAGCTTCAGATTGTCTATGACAATGCTTTTAGTGCTTTTTGCTCATCCTTACCTAGCTACAGTATTGACCAAGCTGTAGCAGATGACAGCCGGCGATGATAAGCTGCTCTATGGTTTAGTATTGATAGAACAGATTTTGAAGAACCGCAGTTTCTGCGATGGGATTATGAAAATAAATTATTTAGTGTTACCGTTGCACAGATCTTTCGTAGCTCATCTCATGCAGTATCACCAGCACAACAGTGATCGCTCGTGTGTGATAAGGTGATCATCGGAGTAGAAGAAGCATGTAAACAGTTGCATTTGCTTGCCAAATTGAAGTATAGGATTTATTCGCTCTTTAATCGGTAAAAGCTGGCTGAAAATAGGTTTTCTTTTCGTATAGAATAGCCTGGAATAGCTCTTTAGTTCTTCTGTGACCTATCACAAAGATACTCAATTAAGTTTGTGGGAGTCCAATTCTGTGACTTGTTTTTTTTAAATTTTGTTTAAAACAGGAACTTGTTATTTTAACCAAAATTAGAGCTCGACCTTATTTGAGGCCATGAGTTGGGGGCATATTGGTCATGTAAATTCTATACCTCACCCAAATAACTCAATCAAAATTAAAAAGAGTCATGCATAACGTGAGCACAATTGCATCTAGGTTCACACTAAAAACAGCAAAACAAAAGGAATTGTCAAGTGTACTTTGAAGCATTTGCAGAACACTCTTTAAAGTGAACCAAAACTACTTGCGTTAGTTAGTAGGGGTATGCAGAGGGGATTAGTTTTATGCCCCGTCCAGTTTTTTGACCTTCAATTACAATTGGCATGCAAATTTTTGGAAACATTTGCTGGATTAACATTTAATCGAGTTTCATTCGTATCACCTTCAGCTGCTTTGTGCACTTGAGTGATGTTTCTATATAAAATTTAATAGAGTTGTGTCACATTACTCCGAGAACATATTGTCAACTTCTGCACCACTAATCCAAATAATCTAAAATTCATACAGAATGTGTTCGAGGGGTAAATGATAAATACCGGAAATATCTCTGTGCAGAGATGAATCTGTTCAAAAGTTAGCACAAAAATGCTGAGGGGGTAGTTAATTTTTTGGTGCCTAATGTTTTTAGGGTTATTCGAAAATTTTTCAAAATCTGTTCATTACTTTCTTGATTGAATTGAAACTTAGTATCATTTTTAATTACGTTATGGAACATGTGTTACATCTGAGCCTGTTTTATTCTCATTTTGGGCGTTGCTATTTTCAGGCAGAAATGGTCATTTGTAGGGTATTCTTGAAATTTTCAAGATGCTTTCATTGCTTTTTGAAATAATATCTCCGGTGAAACTTAGCAGCAATTGTTCTTGTAGTATGGCCCAAAATTCATTAATTGCTGAAAAAGTTGTTGTCCACCTTGGATGTGGTCATTTTTGCCCCAAATTACGTTTTTTAGGCTTTTGTGAAAAATGTCAAAATTTATGAAATTCATCATTTATGTTTTTATAATTTGTTGGGATAACTGATAGTACAAGGCTCTTGCAGTTATGTTATGAACCATTACCATAATATATAAGAAAATTCGTTTCCTCGGTTGGTGTGGTGACTTTGTGGTCAAAAATGGTTATTTTTAGGGTGCTCTTGATTATTTCGAAGTTATTGGGCTTCTGCAATTTTTGAGTGACTTTTAATGACCTTAGTATTGAGTACATTGTGGCCTTTCTTTATTTAGTTTCATAGATATGTGACTTTTGTCAAAGTTAGGGGTGATTTCTCTGTTATAAATAATAATGAGGACAAAAGGCCCCTTTAAGAAGCCGACATGGGGAAAGAGAACTATACACTCCGATTTGTGTATTATGACAAGTTCTACGCTGATCAACAATGGGTGAGCCAACTTCTGCCATTGTAGTGTCCAGTAAAATCGCTGACTTCTGCAAAACTGCTGATCTGCCTATTCAAATAAACAGTTTCTTTGAAATTATGCATTGGTTGGGGATGTCCAAGCAAAACTTCATTCTCTCTGCTGTATTTTTTCATATTTAGGGTGGGGTGTAGTTTTTACCATCCCCTGGCAGAATAGGGTTGAGATGTTGAGTCCCAACTACCGTATGTCTTGGGTTTTGGTTCGTTTTCCAGGTCTCATCTTTAAATGCAAATAGCCACTTTCCAAGCAGCTTGAGTTGTTCTCACCATCTCAAATTAATGAGAAATTGTCCAAACCCTGTGCTGCCAGTTAGCTCCACTGAATGTGGCCTGAAGTTTCAAATTTTTGAACAAAATGTAGGTTATATGAAATAGCTCGGGTGTCAACGTGTTGAGGCCATACAATATAGCATTCTTCTTGTTTATGATGTGATGTGATTTTTTCATTATTAAATTTGTAGGAGTCTCCTAATCATCGACGTGTTATTCCAATTTTCGTAATAGAGGTGCAGTGTAAGAAAACTTCTCTATATCCTGGAGAACCCTTGTTTCAGTGGTTGTGTCATTTTTGTTGCAAAAACTAGTGAAAAATAGCTATTTTCATATTCATGTAGTAAGCGCTTACTTTTTGGACTTAGCTCTTCTGTTCTAAGAAGGTGTAATCTATAAAGTTCTTAGGAAGGTGGGTTTTTAAGGAATTTGATTTTAAGCCTGATTGTGGCCATTAATGTTTTAGAAATGTTTTTTCTCTAATGTTGAAAGATGCTTGCCAGGCCTTATTTTAGCCATATCTTGCCTCCGATTATCGGAGGTAACAGTGTGCCCTTCATAAAAATTATGCCCTTTTCCCTAAACTAGACAGATTTACGACTAGAAAATCCCTGATTTTATAGGCTAGTTGTGATTATTTCTCCCTCTGGACAAAAATTAAAGGCAAATTTAGCAACCCACGCCTTATTAGTATGAACTAAGCATGCCTGTGACCTTCATGTTTCTTTTGGTGGATGCCCTTTTTGAGATTTTCCGGAGGCATGCCCTGTTTTGCTAGATTATGCCCAGCTTGGTGGTACCTGAGGGCAATATTAGTTATTAAATGGGTTTTGTGCCATATGTAGGAAAAACTCTCATGTGTCTTGAGCATGACCATTCATGTCTGAAAATCTCTTTTTCACTTCATGATTGCTATGACTAAGCCTCAGAACAATGGTAGTTATGTTATCTATCATTTGAGATGAGCTAAACAATCCCCTGTATACATTGAGTGTTGCTATTTCGTGCTCTAAGTAGTTATTTGTTTGGTGTTTTGGTATGAACATCAGCAGCTGTTGTAGTGATGTTTGATGATGGCTGCGCGTGTGACAGTTGCATTGGGGAAACTTCTGCAGATGCATTACATTTTCGTGAATTCAGCTAATTTTGTGATTTGTTTTTGCTTTTTGCCCGGATGGTTGGGATAAACAGTACCGTTGGTGCGGCATTGTTTGATTCTTTTTATGTGGTTTAATTATGGGGGGGACCTGGTAGTGATTGGGATTGAATTGTCTATATTATTGTGAGTTTTCTGATGTCTGAACTACTTCTCAACGGGAGACTAGTACGGAACGATGTGTTGGTTGCATTGCTATCATCTTGGGACATCATCAATACGTAGGTAGTAAGATGAATTATGTAAGCTTTAAGGTTTCCTTAAATGTTTCTTTGCATATGCTCTGTTTCTGTTTCGTTTCAGTTGGAGAGCCTGTTTAACAATCCTGACTTGATGAATCAAAGTATGGCGAATTATAAACCTGCTTCATTTTCCAACTACTACCACTCAAATAAGGTGAGATATGGATTGTCTGTTGAATTTAGTAGCTGTTATTGACATATTGGCAAATAAAAGGCATTATTTTACTTTGTTCAGAGATGCTTTTATCAGTTCCATCAGTTAGTTTAGGCAGAATTTATCATGTTTTCCTGAGTAATTAGTAATTTATTCAGACTTTTTGATGCGGCATTAATGCTTGCAAAATTTTAAATAATGGAGGTAGAGGTTTTTTGTCTTTTATTTTTCATGTTCAGTGGTTCTAGATTGATTTTACCGTATATATGTATATGATATTAGTTATCTCTAGCTATTTAAAGGAACAGTATCCGATAGACGTTTGGAAGTAAATATTAATATTTTAAGCTAAATAAGTTCTGCTCTGTGTAAAAGCAATCACAATATAGTGTGTAACTTTTACAACTCAATATCTATGTAATATGCATGCTTTGTGGCAAATTGAAATTGTAAAGGGTTTGACCATGATCAGAATTACAGATGAACTAGCGGTGAAGTAAAATGTTAATAAATCAGGACACATCCTTCACAGTGTAGCAAGCACCCCAGCCCCCATGGAGGATATGTAATTTTTTGTTGGTGAAGGAAGCAGGAAACAGACCAATGGAAAAAAGAAATGGAAACTGTTGACAGCTCCATAGCGGACTGGAGATGTATACAAAATGTGACATTTTTAGCAGCGTAAACCTCTTCAACATTCAACATATTCCTAAAACAAAACTTTCTGTCAATATATCGCTACAGCCACTCGTCACTTTCAACACCTCAGGAGAGTAATGACCCAACGTGCACAAGTAACAGCAAATGAAAAAGAAGTCTATGCAAAAAATAAACAATTTTGCATAATCGTAAAGGAATGGTATCCGATGGGCATCTGAAAATAAATGTTAGCATGATAGCATGTTCGAGCAAAGTTGGTTTTATTCAATGTATAAACAACCACAATGAAGGTTGCATACTTTTATAACTCAATCTTACCCAACATCTGAATTACGAAATTCAAGAATTCAGCATCAAGATGAAGATATCTTTCGTTTGGTAGCACCTGCAGGTGAAATACTTTAGATTTAGAGTGGGAGTACTCTTACTTTGATTAAAAACAGTCTCAAATTTTTTTATTTCAAAGATCGTATTGGATCGTGTACCTGTAAGTTTAATTAAGTATTGTTTCCTCATCCATTGCAGCTAGAAACTGTTGATCCTTCCTTTGGATTGAGAAGCAAAATTCGTACTTAATGACTGTGTAACGTAAAGCTGGATCTGTATAGGCAATCTTGTGGAGTTGGTTGGATGACTTTTCTCATAACGAAAATTTGTCAGTTTCTTATAGGTGCTCAGAGAAGGTCCCATAACTTGACAATTTTGATAGATACTACTAAGCTTAATTTTGGAAGTAACTTGAAATTTGTTTTCATTTGGAATCAAGACGTTCAGTGGCACTGCCAACATCCAATGTTGCCTTTTGGTATTCTGATATACGTGCTTGGATCAGGCAAACAAGCTTTGAAATGGGTAGACAATTTATCAATTTTAATTTTAAGATTATTTGAGAGGCGTTTCTAAAGTTATTCATGGCGTGCCGCCAGACAGGTATTTGAGTGTCGTGTTGGTTAACTCAACGATATTAAAATGCCCTGGATAGCGCACGCGATATAATCACCTTCTGCATCCATTGTTTTCGCCTTGTTTCCA
>JAOBRC010383570.1:0-12539 GCA_027575255.1 Scolionema suvaense
TGACGTCACTGACTTATCGCCATTCTAGAACCCAGACCTTCTTCCCGCACTGCCAAACCTCCAAGATGGCGACGAGCATAGCGAAAAATTATCATCGAAATTATATTATAGCAGCGTAAAAAAAAGCGATAGGGAAAGAAAACTGCTAAGATGGGAATCCTGATGCATGTTCTCCTTTAAGCCAGGTGTCCACTATAACACAAAAATTATCACACAAAAAATTATCGCAGGTGCCTGAATGTCTGGATGATACGTTATCGCAAAAGGGTGTCCACTGATTTTCGCAAAGGCAAAAAAAGATAGGTAAATGACAGTTAATAGAAATAGAAAGGGATTTCTATTAATTATGGGTAAAGATATAAATTGCTGTTGTTGCTTTATTGCAATATCATATTTTATGATATTTCAAGATTTGGAGTTCTCAGATTAGTAGTTCATTGTGTATCTCTCCGCTTCAACTAACATCCTTGACATGAATATTTTTTTGCTTATTTCGGTTAATATAACAATCTCGATGCCGAAGTTTTCACAGTATGCGATACACATCATGCACCTGTCATTTCAAAATCAGCAGCTCGTTGTACGAGGTTAGTCAAGATGATTCGAAGGAGTTTCAAACCCTTTCCAAAGGCCTAAAATTTCTTAGTTAAATTTGTCCTTATTCTCTGATAACAATTTGTCAAAATTATAGGACACTTTTTCACTTGTTCAGCAAGAGAACTATGGCGAGAGCCTCCGGCTTCCATCGCATTGCTTTTGTTTCTTCCCATGTCGGAATCACAACTGGATAGATCCACACAGCTCACGTGAAGTAGCATACACAGCTTTGCTCTTCTCAAACTTTTGCCGACAGCACTCATATGTTCACATGTTTTGAAAGCATTGAATTTCTATAGGTGCTTGATCTTTGCGGGTGGTTGTCCTTTGTTTTTTTTGCGATAATATAACGCAAAGTCATACCCAGTTTTTATCTTCAATAGCTCAGATATTCTGAAGAGAATAAGCCAAACTCTTGACAATGGCATGGTTGAAAATCAATTAGACGCAGAAAGCAGGAGCTTCTAATAATCACTCCTTCAGTAGACTCGTAAAAGATCACTTGATGAGATAAACAAACTCCTGAAGCTGGGCATAACCCCTGGGCTCCTACAAACATTATTGGCTCCTGCAAGAAGGTTGGATGTTGACTAGGGTAGTCCCATTCATACCAAGAGCCACAACACACCAGACGCCTAAACGGGCCGAAAAACTGTTTAGTAGGAACTACTTTTAGTCTA
This sequence comes from Scolionema suvaense, assembly GCA_027575255.1. Taxonomy (NCBI): domain Eukaryota; kingdom Metazoa; phylum Cnidaria; class Hydrozoa; order Limnomedusae; family Olindiidae; genus Scolionema; species Scolionema suvaense. Next base: position 1,278 of record JAOBRC010383570.1, read on the forward strand.
AGCAGCTGTGTAAGTGAAAACACTGGCCTGGATTCCCGGGATATATACCTGACAGGCTTATACAATCCAGAATACCTGACAAGCCTACACAATCTACGGACGCTTTAGCAGGCACGTCCTCATCATGCCCCCGTTTCATTTTCAGGGCCCAGTATTTCAACAGGGTCCCTTTTTTGTTCCCCTTGTCGAGTAGTTGACAAATTCTGTGTGCATATCAGTTGGTTCAAGAATCATCAAATATTTTCATCATAGGCACAAGAATTATTCCAAATCAAGACTCCAACACGAACGCGTCCAACTGAATCTAATAACCCACAATCTCCACCCCATTCTTGCTCACCTAACCATTGATACAGTATCCCAGGGCCTTCCTTGCAGTTGACACCCTGTGAACCATACGAGGCTTTGCCAATAAAGTCCAACAACAGTTCATTTCTCTCCCACAATCAAGACAATAGCCTGTGTGAAATGCTGCCATATATGGTTGAACTTCGAGCTGCTTAGATAAGAAAATAGTAGATTGTACAGTGAAGCGAGATGCTATTTGTACAAGACATAAAACGATGCTGCACAACGCACAATGCGCGTTATTGACCTTATTCGTTATTTCTGTGAACGCATTTGAATATCCTTCTTCTTACCTTTCACATAAAACCGTGAACCACAAAGCCACATTAATTAAGGAATTTCATAACAGGGCAGCCTGGCAATGTGTGATGGCTCTGCATCAAACAGAAGTCAATCTGAGGAGAAGCCTAAGAGATGAGTAGCTGGGACAATGTTTACTTCTTCATAGTTTCCACCCCCACCATCCTACTGGGGGGTTGACCAATTTTTAAAAAAATGTTTAAGGCGGGGGCTGAGCTAAATCTGGATTTGTGGTGGGGGTTGCAGAACATGGTGGGGGTTAATTTTTGTAGGTGGGGGTTGGCATAATCCATTTGAACTAACTTCGATAGTAGAGATAGCAAGTCAAACAGATAGATACACTATACTAGACTTTCTTTGTTTCATGCATATCACTACCTGTTTATGGTGATGCTCTTTGGTTCATGTTACGTGAATGGTCCGTATTTTGCCAATCTTGTATTTACAGCCAAACTTCAAAAGTAAATGACTCTAGCACGACTTTGATCTATAGGTGGGGGTCGCGTCTGAAACATGTAGGTGGGGCTTGATAACTGCAGGTGGGGGTAACATTTTTTAGGTGGGGGTTCAGACCCACTAGGAAACTATGGAGTCAGTCCTCCGACATATGATCTGGCCCCCCACTTCAATTTCACTCCGTGGCTCATGTTTCCTCAACCCCAACCAATGCCGTAATGCTTTGATTATACGCCAGAGGCGTTTGTTACATGTTTGAATTTTTAGGGGGCAGTCTATTCGAGGGGGCGTCTATTACATTGTTGTGACACTCTTCTATTTTCTTAGCTATAACTTTATACATCAATGAACAGGGCTTCGCAAATTTCTGTTTGTGGTGCACGAGACTTCGCGCGCAAAAATATCTCCGAGGCGTACGTCGTGCACCTGGAGAGTAGATCTCATGAAATCACCATCTGTTTGCTCCTTGCGGGGAAGACTTGTTATCACAAAATAACAGGAACTTTAATCCCCTGACACCAAGCCATGCATAAGTTGAGAGATCAAAATAATCAGACGCAATAATTGCCCAATCGCCCAGCTTTCAATACGAACGCACACTGCTTATCAAAGTAACAAAAGATAAAGCATGTCTCTGAGTTCGTTCGCAAGACAGGCAGTACGCGGTGGTTTTGACATATAGCGAGAAATTGAGTTCTAATGCAACACAAAAGAACGATCGAACCATTGATAAAATTTCGCATCAGAAAGGTAGCGAGCAATCAGCTTGTGACTGAATCCTGGTGCGACACAAAGAAGCGATCGAACAATTGATAAGTTTCCGCGTCATTCAGAAAGTGAGCAACCAGCTGAGGGACAGGTGAGGTAAGCACACCAGCATCAAAAATTCATAAACAACTACGAAATATGGAAGGAAACGGAGGCGTATGGCAGGATGATGAATATCTTTGGTGCACGGAAATTCATGCGCCTCATGCTAGCACATGGTGCACGTAAGGCGCACGATACGAGCGTGCACCTAATTTGCAAAGCCCTGACTTACACGTATTAAAGTTGTGTGAATAAATGTCTGAAACAGGTTGCGTGATGTGCACATTAATATGTGGCGGTCAAGAAGCTTGCACCAGGAAAGCGCGCACGCGAAGCAGGGGGGTGCAAAAATTTTAGAAAGGGAGAGGATGCTAAAAAGGGGAGGATTGACAAAGAAGGGGGGATTCTCACAATGATTCTCTGTGTTCCTTGAGCTTCCTTGTGAGAAATAACGTTCAGGACCAGAATCCTGACTGGTGGGAGCTCCATCTAGACATGTATGTATTGTGTCGAAAACAATGCAGACATGTAGGTTTTACTTTCGGTGAAAACCATGAATACCATGTCCTCACACCAACTCTTCCTTGATGCATTGAAATGTGTGTTGCTAAATCAAGCGTAGCAATTAGATCAAAACATGGTTCCATGGATATCATTAAGCAATGCAACAGGCAATGTTGCTGTGAAGTAAAAGCACAGGCAAATATGCCTCGAATGTTGCCCACATACTTGTAATAAAAACTAAGGCAGCATCAGGTCTTTGATAACAAAGGATTTAGAAATCAATGGAGTGAAAGATCAATGTTTAACAATAAAAGACCACTATTACCTCTAGCTAGTATTCAAAATTATGAAAGAGGTGAGAGGTGACTTCATTCAGAATTCTGCTGTCTCATTAACCAACTTAGACAAGACAACCTTGGCAACAGTATTCATATGCAAGTCATTGACAGCTCATATGCAGACTACAAATAAGTACACTGTGCAGCAAAACCTCACAACAGACTTAATTTGACATAGATAATAATAATGATATGTTCTAAGCAGTAGATTACCTATTTATATAGGGTAGAAGCAGACCAGCACGACAGAAATTACCGCAATTAATTTAAGAATTGTACATATATATTCACACACATACATTTGCATACCTAACATGTAAGTATGCCATTATTAAATAGGCAGACAGATAAATATTCAAAACAAAGATCAACTTCAATTCTTTTCCTTGATAGCGCAAGATCCATCCAGTTCAGCCATTTTAAATCTAGCTTCCATATTTTCGTTCTTAGCATGTTGCTTAAGAAGGTTCATTACGGGAGTATCAAATATTTCAGGAGTCTCTTGTTTTTCCAGAATCCAGTAATATAAGTCCCAGTCGTTTGATGGTTGATTGATCAATGTGTCAAAGTCATCTAATTCTTTGTGATTGAATGTTTTTAAGAACTCTGCTGAGAAGTTTCTGCAAAGAAAATCAAAATGGATTTCACACTCAGTGATGTAACAAGCACACTTGTGCCTGGGGGCACCAAAAAAATCTCAAATTCAGGCTTCGGGCAACCATAGTTCTTATCCTGGGTGCCCGAACACCCTCCCGAACAGGAAGATTTTCCTAAAATCTACCTGTAATTTATAAATTGTAGCAGACACGAACACCAAATCCTGCTTATTCACTCACTATTGATATTCCAGAGTGGAATGACACCCAAAAATGCATTGAAGTATTTTCACAGGACACCCCTGGAAAACGTTATGTTACACATCTGACACTGTATTTTGAATGTAGAATAGGTACGCAATAATAGAAAACTCATGCAAACAGAAAATGTTTTGTAATAAAACCTGCTATAGAATGCCGCCAATTATAATTCTGCTCTGGTACGAATTCCTGTCTAGTGGGAACAACAGTGTTCCATCATAAGGACACAATTTTCGCTAGCCCCCATTTCTGAAACAAATCTCCTCCTTACAGCAATCCCAATGAGGGTTCCATCTATCTAAACATGATATGCCTTCTAAAGATGTTTCAAAAAACATCTAAGAAAAGATACTGGAAGGTTAGAGACATATGTCAGAGAATGATAATTTCCAGAACTGAAACATGATAGAAAGCATAACTTGTTTTGCTTCTAAGATTCACAAAAAGTTAAAATAAATCAAGGAAGTTTCTTGAAATATTTTCACATCAACAATTAGCCTGCCCGCAAACTGACTGAGAAAGTTAGCTTTTCTCAGTCAGGATACAAATTGCCTTCCACCAGTTTAAAGAACGCTTTGCTAGACATGATGAAAGGATCAAAAACATAAGCAATGTTGCACCTAGGATTTACACCAGAAGCTAGATGCAACTGATGAAGTACTCTTCAAAATATCATGGCAAAATCAAGAAAATATGTAGCCAATTTTAAAATAGAGAGTGCCACCCAAAAGCCAAACAGGAGTTTTCCCAGATAGAAGATGCTCTGAGGTTTTGAACCTAAAAATTGCAAAAAGGTAATAAATGAATTGTGAAATATTTTGAAAAAACATTGATAACGGCCATGTTTGGGTCAAAATTACCACAGCACGCTTTTAAAAAAAATCCGCCTTCATCATTTTTTTTCGATTATTGATCTTGACCTTCATGTCAAATCTCAGAAAAAATCGAATGAACAGCTTTTGTGGATAAAAGCAATCACAGGCAGATTCTAACTATAGATGAACTCCCCTTAAATATGCAGGGTTTTATCCAGCTGGTAAATGGCGGACTGGAATACGGACTTCAAAACTCGATATAATTGAGTTTCAGTGTGAGTTCGATTACCTGCGGCTATGTTCTCCATGAATATGTTGACTTCTTTCACTATTTTAAATAATAAATGAGTCTTGAGAGTACAGTAGACGCTGGCAAATACAATACGAATTTGATGCTTTCAGGTACCATGAAGCAAAATCTTTCTATCTCAAGATCCAAAACTGGTTTGTCAATAATGTAAAAACTCAATTTGGAGCTCTAAACGGCCCTCAATAAAAATGGCTGCATAAAACACTGAATATAGAATGCATGGAATTCCACTAGGGTCTCCATATAAGTGGAGGATCCTCAAACTATCATCACAAAACACAACAGTTGATCTTTGTCAATCAGGTTTTTGACTAGCCTTACAAGACACAATACCATGAGATGACACTGTTACCAATTAAATGTCAAGGTTAAACCAATTTCTCATGTTTCGGGCAATGCAAGCTTCTTCCCGATTCCATCCATTTGCACAAGCAATTATAATGCAAAAGCTAATCCAAGCATGTGCATCTTGGCACCTAATATATAGCTAACAATAAAGAGCAAAGATGTCAAAACTTAGACTGGTATTTCGACAGTCTTCCACTAAGTTCATCAGAGCACTGATGCGAACCAAGCAGTAAGCCATATCACAAGAGAAAACTCAATCTTAACTAATTATCAACGTTATTGATGATGAGCCAATATCAACTATAACATAATGAGTGTAGCTCCTATGTCTACAGAGGTTCACACCAAAACAACCGAAAAATAACTATTTAGGACAAAAAGTGATATGGCCAAGTCAAACAAGAGTCTTCTCAAGTGTGATACATGGTTCAGGAAATAGCATGCATTTTGGATTCAATAAAGCAGTATCCAATGTGAATTAAGCTTCACACAAAAAATTACAAGAAAGTAACGAACAAATCAAGAAAAAATTTTAAAGAACCCAAAAATGGCCAGTTTCTGGCAAAATTAGCCACACAATAGCCAAACAATAATTTTCCCAGATACATGGCACATGGCACATGGTTTATATTGTAACTATGATTGCCTTCCACTTTCTCGCCAAAAAGTATGAAAAAGTAATGAAAAAATTTCAAAGCATGTTAGAAAAACCCTAAAAACGGCAGTTGTGGGCTCCTCAAAAATCCACGCGCAAGAGGCACAATAGTTTTCTCAGATGTAATATACAGCCTACACCATAAATACAACAGCTATTCAGTTTCTTATAAGAAGTGTAAAACAGTAATGAGTGGAACAAGAAATATAAAAAATTTGGACACACGATTTGGTGGAAAATAAAATAACAAGAACTTCAGATAAGTAGGTATCATCTCTTCACAAGAACGAATCTTTTTCCTAAACACTGTACTTGCTAACTATGCCCTGCAGTGACTGGGTTAAATATTCGGTATTGTGAAGAGATGATACCTGCAAAACTTCTTGTGATTTTTTTTGGATCAAGAAACATTTCTAAAAAATACCAAATATGGCCTCTTCCAGACAAAAAAGGATCACACCCAAGCCAAACAAGAATTTTCCCCGTTAAGACACCTGGTCCATATCATAACAATCATTGCCCTCCACTTCCACTTCTTCACAAAAATATACGGAAGTCATGAACAGATTTTAAAATATTTTAGAAAAACCTCAAAAAAGGCCACTTTGGGGCCCAAATAAGCCACACCAGAGGGGAGCAATAGTTTTCTTGCATGTGACACATCAACAATTACATAGATACAAGTGTTATTAAGTTTCATACAAAAAAGTTACAAATAAACAACGAATGGATCAAGGAATATTTTCAAACACGAACAAAAATCACCACGCCTAGGTCAACAAGAGTTTTCCGCAGATAAAACGGATGATGCAAACAAAAAATTACAAAAAATTATGAATGGATCTTGAAATATTATGGAAAAACCCTAAAAATAGCCATTTTGGTGCAACCACCTGAAAGTTGACAACAAATTTTGCAGACTTCCGGCTTAGTCACTTTGCTTTGATTACGGATTATAACATAGTAACAAGTTTGCAGTTACAGTCATTTACAGATGACAGACAAGACAGTAACAGCTGATTACATCAGAGCAGCAAATTACAGGTACAGTGGGGTCCATGCAAGCTTGTAACATGTGGCCACTTCTAAATTGCTGTGGATATTCTTGATATCTCTCATTACACATGTCGCCAGTTCTAAATTGCTGTGGATATTCTTAATATCTCTCATTACATGTGTAACCAATTCTAAATTGCTGTGGATAGTCTTGATATCTCTCATAACATACGTCGCCAATTCTAAATTGCTGTGGATATTCTTGATATCTCTCATTACATATGTCGCCAATTCTAAATAGCTGTGGATATTCTTGATATCTCTCATTGTATAATACTAAGAAGCCCAGGCTTTTTTGCAATTAAAATCTCTTGCTGCCCCACCTTAAAGGAAAACTCCAACAAACAAACAAACAAACAAACATGTGCGCCCGGATTGACCATATTAAGCCCAAATATCAATACTAAACTTCATTCTTTCATTATTGTAATGAGAAGAAGTATTTTAAAAATAAAAAGTAAAAGAACACACTAAAGCCGTCTTCCATAATCTTGGCTGCATGATTGGCATGTGGTCCTTGTGTTTCCACGACAATGCAGTCAATCTATTGATATCAAGCACAATAGATTTACTGGGGTTAAAATGCTCTTCCATGGTGGCAGTTTGAATTATGGTCTGAAATAGAGAGAACAGATGGCTGCCGAAGTGCAGGGTGACTGCTGAGAATGAATTGACAATCGTACGCATTTCGTCCAAAAGAAATGCGCATTTGGAGGAAATAAAACCCCCTAATTCCCATAGGACCAACGAATCATTCAACCAGCGTCACGTAGTTTTGGTAAAGTCTTCAGAACATAATGTTTTCAACCATAAATTTCACACACTAGAAAGAGCTGATATATGCCTGTATGTACTCGTGTGGTACGTTCCCATGGTATGCTTCAATCCAATGAATTTCAATGAAAATTGTTTCACTATAAAATTGAGTTCTCAGTAAATCTTGCATCCTATTGCTCGAAGAAACAGGGTAGCCCAAACAAACCCTTGCGAATCTTCAACTATATGTTTGCAACAAAGGATAATACAGAAGATATCAAACCCAAGACAATTGCTCACCCGAGAAGTAAACCGATCTCTGAAGTGCCACGTTTCCTGAACAAATATACAAAGGATAAATTAAATATAAGGCAGATTCCAAACAGTTCGCTCACAAACAGACAAATTCCTTAAATAAAGCAATCTTTCAAGTACTATACACCCGACAGATATGCCTACAGCATTCGATGTGCTCATTATCTCTCGTATCGTGAGAGAAAATTTTGGTGCGCAGATACGAAGAGCCTAACACTGAGAGGAGCCAGAAGCTCCTAGCCGTCCTTTAGTGACTTGGGCTCATTTGTATTACTCTAAGGATTTCTTTACATCAAGGACAACTTCTCCAGTCAGCTGCCTCAGCCTTCAAAATTTTACTTTGTTTCAGGAAAGTAACAAGTTGTGCTACATACACTGCTTACCCTGGGCTGTCTTGATAAATGATGCATAATGCCTCATAGATAGATTGTCAATATCAGGCTTAGAAGAACCAAAATTAGGTTGTCGTACATTAACCCTTCCATGCAGAGCCACCCACAATGCGCACTCACTCATTGTTGTCCTGACAGTACTTAAATTGTGCAGGTAAGTACTATATGCATTAGCCAGGTGCATACTTAATTTGGTTGCAGCTATGCAGTATTTTGCTGGAGGAATCATTTGCTGATGATGTCTTGCAGTGGCAAGACGAAATATCCAGAAGATGATTAAGATAAATAAATTTCTGGGGATACTCTTTGTCTCTCAATCTAACTTTGGTGTCACTTTTCCACCCAGGTCTGGGTTCTTATAATACAATAACTCAGTGACATGAACCCACTCCAGCGAAACACCTAACACCTAATGGTAATAACAGTAATGGTCTTAGCTTTCCATTTGCAAAGTAAGGATCACCATTTGGGTGGCAATTTATGTTGATAATGGCTGTTTTAAGTTTTTCTCATAATATTTCAAGAACACTTCATGACGTTTTTGTCATTTATGGTGCAAATCCTATGGCTTACATGTTATTCTCTTCTTTGATTGGACACGGAGATACTCAGTTAAGTTTGCGGGAGTCCACTAATTGTGTGACTTGTTTTCTTTGGAATATTCCGAGGAGGGGAGGCAAGGAGGACTGGTTCAATGAGAATTACAAGCTCAGCTGGGGGTCAACATCGATGTGTATGCGTGCATATAAGTGGAGGAGGGGGTCTGATTTCGGTCACTTAAGTGTGACGGAACATTTCTGGAAACATCATTTGCAGGGGTTGAAATTACTACTAAGTGAATATATTTTAATGCGTTTCTTCTGCTCTATGCCGTAGGGTTCGTGAACTACCATTTCCCAATAAAAGATGACAATCCAAGGAAAAAGCAATGGCCGAAATGCTAAGGAAGTTCGAATCAGAAGTGGCGTGACACGGCAAAGCGAACAAGATCCAGAGAGGCATTTGATCTGGACAGAAACTGATAATTATTGTTGTATTCATTTTCATATAAAGACAACACTCCAGGAGTTTGTAAAATAAATGTTGTCCCTTTCTTGAACGGATGAAGTGATGCTCGCTAGATGGATTAACAGAATCTTTTGAAATCTTAACAAGAATCTTCTTTCATGTTCGAAGAATTTGATAAGTCTTGCTAAGATCTTGTAAGATTTTATAAGGTTTACATAAGAATTTATGAGGTATCCTACCGGATCATACAAGGATCTTGTAAGTATCACAGAAGATCTTGTAGGAATCGTACAGAATCTGGTAAGGATCTTATAAGATCTTGTAGGAATCTTACAAGAATCTGATAAGGATCTTGTAAGTATCTTACAAGATCTTGTTAGGATCTTACAAGAACCTTGTAAGGATCTTGAAAGAATCTTATAAGATCTTGTAAGGATCTTACAAGAATCTGGTAAGGATCTTGTAAGTATCTTATAAGATCTTGGTACAAGATCTAGGCAATTTTCTTATCAAGATCTTAATTAAGATCCTGCAAGATCTGATAAGATCTTACTTAAGATTTTCTACCAGGGAATACATTGAGGCTACAACTTCACAAAAAATAGATTTTGAACATAGCTTCATACAACAAATCTACATTTTGTTGATTTCAATTTGCCCCACAAGTCTACTGCTTGCCAGTACCCAACACAAAATGATAGAAGCAGCAAGAAATAAAATGTTTCACAAAGCGCAAAATGTAAATTTGAAACTAGTTCATCAATATCCTGTTGTAACTATTGGTTCAACGATATGGTTTCTTTTTCTAATGTCCGCATCACGAAAAACTGCTTGTGTAGCAGAAACCACTCATAAGAGAATACGGTGAATTTTGCAGCTAATCTATATGAACCTGTTCTTGTAATATCTGTGGTATTGCAGAAGTTGAGAGTTAGATTTGGCACCAAATTGATTGATTGATATTGCATCTAATGGGTGGAGCCAGGTTTGAATTGATATATACTAAAATCCAACCGATAAGCCTAGTTTTAGAGAGAGCTGGAAAAAAAGGTATGATGAGCATTTCAAGCTTTTTGAAATTTCGGTTCTTATTCTCCATGATTCATGGTCATTCATACCTGACTTTGGTTTCTTGACAACGCATCAACACCATTGCACCAATTACAGATAGCAGGGGTAGTAAACACGTTCATCAAATGTACTGTAGAGCGGTTTCTACATAGTCCATGATATTGATGAGCATGATCATACTTATTTACCAAAAACCCTTTGAACCAAACACCCCTGGACTAAAAAAAAAATTAGTGTGGAGGATGTTTTCTAATTATCATCTTCCATACTGAAAAAACTTTTGCACAGCCATGTCTACGCATTATCCCGTTCGATTTTTTTCCATATTCTCAATTTCCCGACCAACGGAACACTCAACGGCAAAGCAACTAGCCTACATCCAAGGAAGTTCTAGGCTTATTAGAGAACAAAAGATAAACATTGATTGCCATACGATTAGACTGATTGTACTGCTGAAGTATTGCTAAAGTTTGAGACACATTTTATACTCCTAATTCCATCCATCTGCTCCAAATTCCGTCCATACTTCCAATTTTATCTAATTTTACAGCTGCTTTTTTATCAGCCTACAACTGCACAACTGACACATTGTCAGCAAATTTCAGTACTATATTATGTAAATCTGGGCCTGCAAGATGGAGGCAAAATTTTCGGCCCATCGCGCCATCCAGAAAAATCATGAAAAGTGACCACGCAGGGTCTTCGAGAGATAACTAAATAACCGGTACACAAAAAAATTCAACTTGGTGCTGAGATTACTAACATAAGCTCAGGAAATGAATAAAACATGGTGGGTAGAGCTGCGCCGACCATGAGAAAAAACAAAAATACGTTGCCGGACAGACTCATGAGCAGGACCGAATTAAAAGCTGGACAGAGATATGCTTGTTCTCCATATTGTATATAATCAGTATTGGTGCATA
>JAOBRC010383681.1:0-12538 GCA_027575255.1 Scolionema suvaense
CAAACTATTTTGTGTTGGAAACCAGGTTGTTTTCGATTGTCTGATTTGTGATTCTTTGATCTCGATCGATCACGTTTTTAATTGGTCATGAACGAACAATCAATGGTTTTTCCTTCCTTCTAACACTAAACAATAAGCAGGTTTGGATTGTCTGACCTTCTAGTATCTTGGAAACTATGCATCATCATTTTACCCCCTGGCAAAGTAAAAAGTCATCATCAGCCTCTGCAGGTTCGTTTTCTGCTGATAATGCAATGAAGAAATGGAATACTGAACTTTGTTATGATTAAATAAGCTGAATTGGTGTAGGGAAGCAGTTCTCTACAAGTACAACTTAATCTTTTTCTCCACTTAGTTTGGCACTCTGGTAGCATAATTCCGGGAAATTCATGTCTATTCCGTGAAGTACCTTTCGAACGATTCCGTGAAATCTCATTCCTTTCCGTAGATTACCATAAGCCGTCTAAACGCAATTGCAGTTTGAAGTTTAAACATGTGATGTTCGAGAGTTTGGCGTTAAAGTGAGTCTTCAAATCTTCGTACTAAATTTACGTGTAGAAGGGTTACGCATACTTCTTCGCATATCTTGAGGCTCAAATCTGAAAAATCTTAAAATATTTAGGTTGGGTTCCCTTAAAGATTGTTACAGGCTTGATCGCATCCGCTGACCAAAATATAGCCGTCAAAAAAACAAACTGAGAACTTTCGAATAAATTGTTAACACACAGATATCTCTTTGCTGGTCACTATAAATCTCACGTCACATTTATTCATAGATTATTTTGCTGCCCCAGTTATCATTCCTGATTGCAAGAGCAAGCTTTAATCACAACACGCGCAAAAGTTGTAACCAGTGAGTGGTGGCACCAGTGTTTTGAATCTTGCGCGCGACATCAAAACAAACCTCTGATCAGCCATTGAATCAGCGTGCGCCCTTTACAAAGGATTATTGCAGCTGTTTTGGTGTGCCAGTTATGCGCAAACAGAGTTTGGTGATCACGCCCAGCAGTCTTTAAAGCATTAACCTTCATTTGCCCTGCAGTTCATGTGATCAAGTTGGGTGCAGTATCATCGAACCAGTTCATTGCATATAGCGTGAATGAAACCATTGTAATGCACTTCTTAGAAATTCCAATGGAGACAGACGGAGCCAGACGTGCAGTGAACAGGACAGATGACTTAGCAGAACGATGGCTTTCGGGTTCACAGGTTATATATCTCTTATCACAATCTGCACTTTCTGCTCTTGAATCTATAGTAAGGTAAAGCTTGAAGTCAGTCAATGCTACCGTTTTGAAACATGCTCCAGCCTATCGATCGGGTATTGTGCCATCGCCATATATTATTGCATGTCCCATATGCCGTCACTGTAGGCGTCGATTTACAGGATTCGTAACAAGGTGCTGAAGGCAAGGAAGTAAATTATGGGAAATTATTCGCGTAAGTTATCACTTATAAGATTTCAGCTGACTGTGCTGTGTCAGAAGGATTCATGGAGGATTCGAATAAATAAGCTTGTTACATTCTATCTAAGTGTACTGTTTGAATCAAATATAGGTACTGACGAATCTTCTACATATTACTTATATATATTTTACTTCTTCTTTGATGGTTCAATTATATTTTCTATAGACAGTGAGTGTTAAAATGTATTTTACAGTGTTAGGTATTGTTATCATAAAAAGTCTAGTCTTAGTCTACTAAATATTATTTTCTTCTGTTGTAGTATTGGATGAGGGTATCGAAAGGTATTTGAGGAATACGCACAAGCGGTACACTCGCGATATCCTCAAATCACCATTCATGGCGAGAACTATCCACCTCCTTGGCGGAATCAAGTTCTTGCCAAAATTCTGAACTATACAAAATTTGCACTTCTGGCCATCATTTTGCTTGGAGAGTATCTTCAGATTTTTCCAAGACTCAATATGCAACCCCCTCCTGCATATACGTGGGCGATCAATAATAAGGTTTGTCAAGAGTCATGTTTATCTCCATATTTCGATTAAACGCCTGGGGCATTCATTAAATTTTTGGACTTCTTAGGGGGCGTTTAAAAGAGGGGGCGTCTATTACATGTTTATGAAATTCTTTTTTTTCCTTACGTATATACAAACTTTATACATCAATGAAAAATGCACTAGATTGCATGCCCAGATCATCGTAAACATCATTATTTCTACATTTCTATACTCTTGTACTAAATAAAAGCCACAAAACTGAAGTAATAATGTGGTAGTAGTTTTACATGTGTTATTTAGTGTATCTCTAATAAACACCCCTCTAGAGGGGGCATCTCTTCGAGGGGGATGTTTAATAGAAGGGGAGTTTATTGAAAAATCTCCTGAAATGGGGGGGGGGAGCATTTAAAACAAGGGGCAATTAATCAAAGCATTACGGTACTGTGTATAGTAACAACCATTGCCTGTGCAACTTCTAGTTAGGGACTCTACAAGTCCATTCATTGTACTCTGACTGATCCTGGGTTTTGACTTTCATGCTTCAGATCATGGCGTGTATGGCAGTGTTTTTCCTTGGAAACTCCATAGAAGGAGCTCTGCTACAAACTGGAGCATTTGAAATCATGTATAACGGTAAGGAAGATTTGATTTATTTCCATGTGGAAATTCTTGGAATGTGGTGAACCCATTTTCTGAGGTTATTTATGAAAACTTGGTTTTTATGCAGATGTGTTTTGTGAACTACAATCGTGGTCATATAATATGTAGAGAAGCGCTAAAACGGCGCTTCACAGTCCCCACCAGCAAAAGACTAATGATATTATCCAGCTGAAGAGAAAATCAAGCCTCCATGGCTTGCCTCCACGGGTTGACGACTCTGTTTGATGGATGGGACTTTTAGGACTTTGAGCAGCTTTGAAGACGAGAAGGGGGAGATGGCCCCACTTTTTTGAGATTATGCCAATTAGGCCTATTTACAGCTGTCTGACGTGACTTGTGAACACATTTTGTCAACGAATCCGTGCTATTTCGATGCTGCCTAGCTTGTTATATAGCCATGAAATCAGTTGATTAGGTCGAGTTTGTCAGTATTTCAGAATTATGATCAAGATTTGGGTAACCGTGGCTTAGAAAATAGGCTGAAAAATGCAAAAATTATTGGCCGCGATTGTAGATGTGTTAGCTTTCGTCAAGTTCTTGTCCTCTGTTATATTTTGTTGACTAGTGTAGTCATCTTCTAAATATGAGCTACATTGTATTTGGTTGTGGCACTCGCGACATACGTGGATGCGTTCGATTTCTGCTCTGCAAGAGATGTGATTTGTAATGTTTACTTGTGCGCAGACTATTGTTTGCTTTGTGTCAATACTTGAATGCATCACAAGTAAACGTAACACATAAATGTGACTTGAGAATAAGGCGTTGGTGCCAGATGAGTGGATCATTCACTTTTAATTGCCAATGCCGTTAACCGTTTTTGTGTTGTGTTTTTTTAAGCTGAATAAAGAAAACAGAACACATATTAAGTTATTGATTCTCTGCGCTCAGTGATTGTGCCAGGGAGAGACCGTGAGTTTTTTAAAACCATATACATAAAGTTAACAATTGATCTGCCCATATTCCATATACATAAAGTTAACAATTGATCTGCCCATATTCCAAATAAGATTTAAAGTATTTCGTCCAGTTATTTCAATCTTCTAAAAACTCAAATCTAATGCCAGCAGTAAATGTTTTAGCAAGATTCTTTTCGTTGGCTCTTGATTGAAGTGATCAAAGCAGAACTGTTTTCATAATATTCAATTTCTAAAACATTTTGTGGACTATTTACCCTTCAAGGCTTGCTAGACTGTGGCATAGATCATCTCTGTTTATTCTATTTTCATTTGTAGGTATGCCGATCTGGTCGAAACTAAAATCGGGTCGCTTGCCTCAGCCTGAAGAGCTGTATGATATCATCAACAATCAACTTCAGTTATCAAATCCGAATTCTGCATTTGTTTCATAACGTCAGGTAGGACTTCAAACATGTTGATATTTTATTGCAAGTGTGTTCACAGGGAGTCCGATTTCACAGTGATATTCACTGTTATTCTTGATTCCATGAGTGTTTGTATCCCCCTGCACTTTTCAAGAGGATGCTGTGATAATGATGGTGTGTAACCACCAAGTTTTTGAAGGGGTAGTGTTTCAGTGAAAGAACTGAGATGGTTAAAAAACTTTTATAGGCGCGCATTTAACTTTCGAGATCCAAGTTATTCTCTTGCGAACTTGTACACCCAAAATTGATCTGCCCAAGGATTCACATTTAGCCATTGCTCTCTCGAATTTTTCTGAAAGTGTACGAGCTTTTCTTGTGTTGCGTGATGAGATGGACCAAATTTTACGCTGGTATCTGCTCTCACCACAATTATATTGTGTGCCACGTTTTGCTGACCTTTTGCACATCAGTTAATCCAAAATTGAATGATCTTTATGACGTCATCAGTCAGTCTCGTGGTTGTGTCACTTTCGCTCTATTTTGTTCTCTTTGCTCGCTTCTACTCCTTGATAAATGAACAAAAATCATGCATGAATTAGTCGAAATCATAATAATAATACATCAGTCTGTGGCTATTGAATTGAAAGCAAGTTCTTCTGTCCGTTCGAACACTTTTTTTCTTATAAATAGAATACTGACATGAAGGTAATCCGTATAATTAACGGCCCGCGGGAACGGGGGGAGGGGGGAGGGGTACCTCCCTCTTGCTGAAAAAGTCACTGTAATTCCTGAGCCACACATCTGTTGGTTCTGAAACTTCACAAGTGTTATCAAAATGTCCTCTGACAACGTTAAATCTAACTTTTATTGCCGAGGGGTAAATGGGTGTGGTAACCACCTAATCCTGAGGGCTCAGTGGTTGACTGAGAGTTTGCTGACCAGCCTATAAGTACCAAAGTAATTGGGAAATTCACTTCTGTTTTCGGCAATCGTTTTCTATCGCCAATTAGCAATGTACATCCAAGTTTGGTCGTATTTGCGTAAGGTTAAGCTATTTTTTAAAAATATTTTTAAATTTTGTATTAAATTCTTGACTTAAAGGGGTATAATTTACAGACCAGACTGTCTAGGAACGTGAAACTTTCACGTGACCTTCCGTTATGATTATTAATAGGTGTACCTAGTTCCATTCCTTTAGCTATAGTGGGATTATGTTTTCCCGAGGGGAGAGGGGGGTGGTACCCCCCTACCCCCCCCCCACACTCCATGGGTAGCAAAATGTATGCCCCCGCCGACCGTTTAAAGAAAGTATTGAAGCGGAATTATGCTCGACTTGGATGTGATCATTTATGTCCTAATAAAATCCTATCGTATGATCATGTTTAGTATTTTTTGAACACATTCAATATTCGTTCGTTACTTTGTTGCAATTTTTGGTGTGACACGATGTCGGAATTGTATTTATGTTATGGACTATGTTTATCTGAGAAAGCTCCTGTCTGGGTGTGGCTGTTTTTTCTGACAAAAAATGGTCGTTTTAAGGTTTTTTGAAAATATTTCAAGATCTGTTCGTTATGTTTTTGCACTTTTTGGTGTATAACGTAGGAGCAATGGAAGTAATTCTACGAACCATGTGCTATGTTTTTACATTCATTGAAGTCTTGTGGCTTGCAAACGACTTTTAACGTCCGAAAATAGTCCTTTTTAGACTTTTTTCGTATGAACATGTGTAGGCGCGACTTGCGGTTGTTACAGGCCATAGTGTGCAGACAGTTTTTACCCCCTCCCCCCTTCCATTTATAAAACTATCCCCCATTTTGAGCAATCCCCCCGTTTATAATTTTTGCGTAACCCCTACCTTAACGACCGCCCCTAGTCCTTTCATTCCAGCTGAAGAAATCGGTGTCCTTTTGATATCGTACTTCCACCCGTTGCTCCCAGAGGATAAAAGAGTGATGAGGATACGTTGGTGCCTTGCAGTGACTAATTATCCTTGGGATTTCCCCAAAAGCAACTATGTGAGCTATCATTGATTATACTTTAATTCATTCCATCTTTTCCTTTTTTAATATTGCCGATTATTTCCAAGGCAGTACAGTCTATCCTCCCATTTATAAGTATACTCCAACATTGATGTCAACCCCTTATTCATTCCGGAATTTTTTTTACCCCTCCCCCGTTTACTGCATTTTCTGGAAGTCCATACCCCCGTCCCATTTTGTAAAGGGCGGGGGGGTGCCCACTATGCAGGTCGTGTACAGGATCTTTGTTCATGTGCATTAGTAAATGATTCGCTAGTTATCGGCGACATGTTTAAGGTGCAGTCGGTTGTTCTCAATATGCTTGATTTCTTTTGTTTCTTTCGTTGTAGATCTGCTGTGCAACTTGGGAGCAAGGAGAGGGAAATAAATGTAAATTATAGTGCTGAATATTTTGTACCTGCATTTTATGATAATGGTATCGTCATGCTGCGTCTGTTGGAGGTTTATTATTTCGTGGTGGACGATTTATAGAAGAAAACAGTATTGAAGTTTCTTTCGTGAGTGAATGTTCATCATTGCCGTGATGGGATCGATGACACGTGTTTTTGAGACATCAGTCGATCTTGGATGATACATATTGATGTATATGCAATGTATGTGTTTGTTCTCGGAGGAACCGATTATTGTTTATAAAGAGCTTGACTTTTCGATAGTTGTCGATTTTGTTGCCAAAAAAGTTTGTGAAGTAGAGAGATTATGCGGAGTGGGTACTTTCTGTTTGGGGGAGATGTTAATCGTTGAATGCCTAACAGGTGATATCACAGTTTTTTTCATGGTGTCATCTTTAAATGCAAATTTGGCTGTGTTCCGGGCTGATTGCAGGGTTATAACCACGTGCGTTGCACGAAACGCTAAAAATTGACGGAAAATCGTCCAAAAAGTGCGTTAGCAGCCAATTGACTGGGTTGGTTAGCTACGCTGAACCTCTTGCCTGCAACCAGAGACCAACGTGCCTGCGCTCATCCACTTGCTTGAGAGAAGTTAAAACTTTCGAAGAGTCTGCGAGCAGGCTACTGAACGTGGTGCACGATATCGATTTTTTTTCATGGGAATCGTGAATTTTTAGTAAATGGTGTGGGATTCAATGTGTTCACACGATGCGCGCTTGTTATGAACCAGAATTGTCGCTTGCGGAGTGATGTCTGGTTGCTGGTCTGAGACAAAGACATAGTTTTTGTCTGGGAAAGCCAATTCCAATCCGAGGTTCAGTTTCAGCATCTGGGTTCTGACTAGTTAACTGATCTAAATATCCATAAATTAAGTTGATGATTATCTAAGTTCTTCTGTAGGAGCCATGCATCAATCTTGATGGTCATTTTCCAAAGATAAAGACCCACCACTTGCACGTAGTTTTCAAAGTTGCATAGGATACGAGCCTACCTCGAGCTTGTTCTGCAGATAGAATTCTCTTCATTTCTGAGAAAACATTTTGTACGTACACTGTTTTTATTTTTCGATCTGTAAGATGTACCGTAAAGACTCGATTAAGCCCCCCTCCTTCGAATACGCCCCCATCCCAAAACACATTTCTGACAAATAAGCCCCCACCCTAAGAAGTGTCATCCAAAAGTAATGGTTGCATCCTTTCAAAAACCTGTCAGAGCCAACCAAAATTATAATGATATAATTTAAATAATTGTTGACCAGTTCCTTCTCCATGTTTTGCCCCTTTAATTCATTCAGAACGCTAAAAACTGTGTTCAGTTATGAGTCAAATCATCAAAAAATTACAAAAAGTCAGTACCAGAAAGGGCTTTCAAGCATAGGAATTTAATAAGCCGCCCCCCTTGGAATAAGCCCCCACCTCCAAATCCATTTCTGACAAATAAGCCCCTGGGGGCTTAATTGAGTCGTTACGATATGTTTCTGTACACAACTTTCTGCTAGTTCCTAACGCTGCGCTGCTTTTATCAACTCGGTCCAAAAATGCGACATGTTCATTTTCTTTTTAGTGAGACTTAAATAGAAGTTACCCACCTTGGCATATCGGACGAATCGCATGCCATTTCCGCCTGAAATGCTTTATGTAGGTACCTAGGTTTTGGCATACATTAAATGCAAAAAATTCCGCACGAAATATTTTCGGACGAATTTCGGACGCATCTGTATGCGGGATTAGATATCTTTCTTATGTATAAATCTAAGGTACTTTGGCTAGCACATGTCTTCAGAGATGCAGTATTCTTTGTTACAAATATATTGCTATCATCAATTGCTTTTATTTTACGAGTATCTCAAACACTGACATGTCACAGATTAGAAGAGGCAGACTGAAGTCGATGAGGAAGAAAAACTGTTCAATGCGATAACTGTCATAGACCATGATGGAAGTAGCATGATTGATGACATTAAATGTTTCTGAAACAAGCCTTCGAGATGTTCAGCTTAATGGATGACTTGAGGCTATTTTGTACGTTAAATATTTCGAACGACACAAAATTTCGGACGTTATCATTTGTGGACGTATGTTTTGTCCGAAAATTTTTGCATTTAATGTATGTATGAATAGTTCAGCATATTTGAACATTTGCACTTGGGTGTCAACGTACGTGGGGAATCTTCCCACTTCTGCCAGAAAAACAGTGTTGTTGGAGTGCTTGCCAACTCGAAAGCCTTCCTTTACCATAGATGAATGGAAACGCTCCCACTTTCTATCGTCTGGTTCAAGTTTTGACTGTGCAAGTAATTGCCCCATGCTTCGGAAGCGTATAAGAGAATAGGTCTGATTACTGAGTCTATCAGCTCGCAGTATACTTTTGTTGTTTTTTTGTGGGGACGTGTGTAAGGTTCTTTGTATTGAAAACCAGGCATATAGCACACTTCGCGAAAGTATCTACTCATAGTGTTGGCTCTCTGCCTTCGTTGAAGGGCTGATAGCACAGAATGTTCGAAGTTCGCCGTTGGCTGCTTCATGTATCGTTGAGTTTGCGTGAGGAGGGTTTTATCCTCGCGAGAGGTTTTCGCACATATCTTCAGGATAGGGTTCTGCACAACACTGAAACAAGGAGACGTGTTATATTATTTTGCTACGTATACTCTCTGCAATTTTCAGCATGATCAGGTAAACGGTTCAGAAGATATCGGAATTTTTAGAGAGGCAATCGAAGCAAACAGCCAACAATTTGGCAGATAATTAGAAAAAACACAAAATGTTAGGATTGCGTGCATGGCATGTTTCTTCTTGATAAGTACCTCATCTGTCAATTGGATACGTTAGACTCAATCCGCATAATTTTTTACGACTTTGAGCCGAAATTTCAAATCACTGTCAATTATGCTGACATGAGCTGTTATCATGCACTAGGCATAAATAAATCTGCATATTTCAAGACTTTATTAGTTGCTTTGCTAACTACTGGCAAACAATGGCTCATTACCAGAAGTTTGTACGCTATTGTTTCAAACCATTTGGATTTAGATGACCGTTCCTGAGATATAAAGTAGGGGGACAATCACAGCAACTAGGGTGTCTGAAGACCAGACAGTAACTTTGACTGCCTTTCGGGAGGAAATTTTAGCGAGAAGAAATTGTCACGAATTTGGGCCCAATTCGCGAAAATTTCTTCCGCAAAACTCATGCAACACATTCGACACGCGAAAATTTCTTTTGAGAAATAAACCCCAGAGGAAATTTGTGAATCTCTCTCGAAATTCGATTATGTTTGATAAAATTCTAGACAAAGATTACTTCTTTTTGATGGTTTCTCAATGATTAGACAGGGAAAGTACAACTGGGATTTGAAAAACTGATAATTAGCGATTCGGTTGGCGAAAATTTCTTCTGCGAGACTCGGAAAAAACACTTGATTCGCGAAATTTTCTCCCGCAAAAATTTCTTCTCGCGAAAATTTGCTTCCCTTAAGGTAGTTGACTAGCTTCCAGCGGATTTGGCAAGTGCTGCTTTTGTTGCGAATTTCTGAAGAACGTTGTTTTGGAGCTTATGAGACACATCTTTATAAACCTTGCTGCTATAAAAAAAAGTGTTTGAATCACTTTTTAGTAGATTGTGATACGTATATGATCCCATTGTCGCTCTTCCATAGATCGCTGCTGTTCGTTGTATTTGTGTGAATTATCTGAAAATATTTCCTTTTTGTGCTTGTCCTATGCCTTTAATCACGTCCGAATTGATTAATTCTAGTTCAAGTTTAAGGATGTACTATGTGTAATTTTTAATTCATTGACGTCACTACAATACTTTGCTGCTAAGGTTAATACCTATGCAAACTTGATTTCATGATACGGAAATGGTTTGTGGATTATCTGGCAAGTAGCCATTTTCGGGCAACGGTTCTGAGGACTACAACTTCCGTTTTTTCGGTGTCTTGTCGTTTTGGCTAAATCCAGCACTTCAAAAAAGCTAACTTGACATTTAAATAGCTTGGTGTAAGATAAACAAACTTGAAACATGCACCTTGTGTCTTGCGCAATTCCTCTGTGAATCATGCCATATGCATGCTTGTTTTTTCTCTCCAGACGAGAGGGTTACGTCCTGGGCCCTGGAAAAATTTTTGAGGATTCCGCAGATGTTCTCTTTGTTCGCTTTTTCTGGCAAACACAGGAAATCGACCTAATCCTATGATCAGCGAAAAACACATAAGATGTAAAACATTTTCAGAAACAACAAACCAATGAATTGTATTGCGAACAGAACTCCATGGAAAAAAATTTCGCCGCCATGAAATTCCGCAAGTAAATGCAACACACTTTTCTTTTAAGTTGAAGTGTTAAAGTAGTGAAGTGGCAATCAATTTCCGAAATAATGCGGCATAACAACGAATACTAATTCGCACAAAATGCTTTGTTCAGCATCAGAAAATTAACCAAGAAACTTTCTTAGCTTCAAGAAAATGTTTTGCTCACGCAGTTGGTCCCTAAAAAATACGCTACAGTATATCATTCACCTAAAATCGCAATGCTAAATTTTGAACATTCAATTTACACAGTAATTTTCTACACTGGCATATATAGCAGTAAATATACCTAAAGGAATAATAAATCACAGTCGAGCCTGAATGAAGCGTATTGCGCGGCGCGAGCGAAATTTCGCAGCTAAACATTTCCCACTTTCTACATACTTCCTACCAAAAAATAATAGCTTACATTGTTGCACGTTTTACCAAAAATGAATGTCGAGCTTAGGCTAAAAGGCAATTGATAAAAAGTGTATCTTTTCTTCAAGTTTTCGGAATTCTGGGAAACTTTTTGAGGAATTGATTTCGTAGTTTGATCGCGGATAAATTTCAAGTGAAACAACTTCGGTGATTGAGAGTTTTCGGGGGTATACGAGTAAAATTTTCCACTTAAACGAAATTTATTGAAGTTTGAGTTTAAGTAATTTCGGTTACGGTTAGTTGTTAGGAGTGTGAATATGAGATGGCTAGAGCCCATTAGCGAAAATTTCTTTCTAAGGTAAGCAGTTTCACATGATGTGAAAACGAAGAAGTTGCTCATTAGTAGAT
Source organism: Scolionema suvaense (assembly GCA_027575255.1). Taxonomy (NCBI): domain Eukaryota; kingdom Metazoa; phylum Cnidaria; class Hydrozoa; order Limnomedusae; family Olindiidae; genus Scolionema; species Scolionema suvaense. Next base: position 11,447 of record JAOBRC010383681.1, read on the forward strand.
ACCAAATTAATAATGTTTTGTTCATCGTTGTTATTTTTGACGCTTTACTATCGGCTACACACAATATTCCAGCATCATATTCCAGCTTCAAAAGAAAACTTCACCCCAACACCATGCAAGAGGACCAAACATCTTCCGGTAAAAACTTCCAGTACGTCCACGAATTTGACAGGTGCATTGGAAATACGTTTTTTTATAAGAACAAAGTTTACAAGAAAGTAAGGTTTTTGAAGAGCCAAAAGTTAAGAAGATGCTAAGAACACTAAGGCTTCGATCAGAAAAACAATTGTTCCGTAAAGTGGGATTTTCTATGATTTCAAGGCAGGAGACACACTGCTTTGCAGTCCAGTATTATGTTTTGCCGGTCCAGCTAGTTTCCTGTCGACTGAGAACCGAAAACATGATATTTAGCAACAAAAGAATTTCAAGCTAGGAATGCTTTCAGGCTTAATTCTGATCTAAGTTAAGAACATTGAAGCTTTAGTCCAAAAGGTACGTTCTTATAAAAAAAAACGTGCACACTCTAACAGACGAAGAGTGGAGAACGGAAATCATAACCATCCACAGGCGTAACGACTGGATGAGGGATGTAACACGAAATATATACCTATCGTTGATAACATTATTCGTATCAGACCAGGTTCTCACTCATCGTCATTTATTGCATACCTTAAACGTTTAACATTTTCATCAAATCTAAAACACGCATCTAAACTCATTCTAAGGAAAACCATGGACATGGTAAAACACAGTGTCGTCTGCAGTTATCAACTCTAGTCGGAGAGCATGAAACTATCGGTTCATGCGAATAGTAAAGGCCATTCTCGTCTAGAAATCGGACAATCAACCAAAAGAAAAGGGCAACGCAAATACCGTAATACCTCGAATAAGCGCCCCCCTTGAATAAGCGCCCACACTAGAATAAGCGCCCCCCTCGAATAAGCGCCCACACTAGAAGTGAAAATATGAATGAGCGCCCACCATCGAATAAGCGCCCACCCTTTGAGTAAGGACTCATCTTTATATCTTCAGAAACTAGCGCTAATTCGAATTTTCGACTAGAAAGTAATTGAAAGACGACTTAGCAAGGAA
>JAOBRC010383792.1:0-12536 GCA_027575255.1 Scolionema suvaense
TAAGAGTCATAGGTGGCAAAATGTTTCACAGGCAATTTTTCAGCAAAATGATGCATACTTGAAGATTCCTCAAAAAGTGTAGCTTACCACATTCTTGACTGAGGCAACTGCAGGGACCTACATAGCCCCAATTAAATATATTCCACTCTGAATAGATTTCTTTAGATACCGTATCAGGTTCATAGTCTAGCAGGTACTTTGCAAGTACTTTTGGAATCTGCCCCCTCCCCTCCTTCTGGCAGTACACAAGCCTAAAAATCCCCGCATGAATGATACTAAAATGGCCATTTTAGGATGAAAACTGCTACGTGATACCAAAATGCAAGATTTCCCAAATACAACAGTTTTGTTTTCCCTAAGATTCCTAAGATTCAAACTGAAAATTATAAAAACTGATGAAGCGTTTCCTTTAATAAAAACCCTGAAAATAGCAAGTTTTAGATGCACATTGCCACCCGCAAACCATACCTGGTTTTCCTGAGACATCACACATGTTCTGTAACATCCTAAATTTTTTCCCCACAAGTCAACCCAAAATTTACTAACAGAGGCTTTCCCAGACATATCTCATGACCCTACGATTCACACACAAACACCGTAAAGCTTGTGAAGTGGTTTTAAAATAATTTGATACCCTAAATATGACCACATTTGGAATAATGCCACCCACAAACTGAACAAAAGCGTTTTTTTCAAAAATCTGACTTCATTGAGAATCAGCATGAATTCCAAGAGTTTCAGATCGTTCAATAATCCTACACAGGTTACGGGTTTGGCTGGGGAGATAAAATTACCCCCAGGTCAAAAATCTAAAATACTGTAGAAAAAAGTAAGTAATGAAACATGAAGCGTGATAGAATATAGATAAGTCTGTTAACTTTCAGTAAAGTAACATAAACCCCATTTAGTCCAAATTTTGATAACTTCAGTATTTGCGTCTGCATAATAGACTAAACTCAAGATTTTTTCAGATAATGCTAATAATGTAACATTCTACAAGTTCAAGACAAGACTACCGCTTCATTTGGTTGTATTTAGCATTGTGCAGCATTTCCCTATGAAATTGGCAAACAATCATCGGAATTTAGGGCTAAATTCAAAATTCTATAACCAAAAAACAAAAAATGGCACTAGCGAGTTTTATCCAACCCTGACATCTCCTGAACTGCACAAGGAATTCCACAAAGATGTGGGGTCAAACTCTGTTATAAAAGGATATATGAATATAAGTTCTGCTTGCTGCCAAAAACTGTTTCACAATACCCACCTGCAAGCTGTGACCAAATTAAACTGATCAAAAAATTCAATAAAAAGGGGCAGAAGTTGACAAAAAATGAGCTTGATCAACACAAACAATTAGCTACCTATTCCAATCACGATCCAAAGGCCTATTATACATCATTATTGACGAGCTAGAATGCCCAGAAAAAGTTACCAACATTGCCATAGTGTTGGGCAATAATTTTCTCTATACGAGAGCTGGTTGTTGCTCATGACAGCTATTGTGTGAAGATTTATATTTTCTGGTTGATACCCACGAGTTACTTAATAGCTACCAATAATTTTCTCACCGTCCCTTGCATGTGCTATCTGGCCCCTTCCTCAGTCTGCTTAGGATAAGCGTCTATTTTAAACAAGCCTTGTGTTGAGAGGTCAATTGCTGCTACAAATATACACCAGTACACCATGGTGACTAAGAGATATTGTTTAGCAGAGCAAACAAACATGGTTTGCTGAAACATAATGTAGAGAGCATCCAGCTCAGATTTGAAGCTGCTAAGGATATCATCATATGCTGGGCATGTTAAATTTAGCATGGGTTAAATTCAACTCTAAAAGTACAAGAGCGCTTTCCACACACTTCCCGATACATCAGCATTTTCTTCATGAAGTATACAAGAAAAACGAGACAACAAGTCTGCAACTACCATTTCCCAAAGTAATAAAGCTGAGAAAATGGGACACAGGGCTTAGTTGGAGCACTCGGAAAATTTAAAATTTCAAGAAAAGTGGTATAAAATTAATGTGGTAAAATGATTCAGTGAGACAAGAGAAACAAAAATAGGGTTTTTCACCGAACTTTGCATTGCAAAAAAACTGCGATGTTCAGAGCAGAATTTCACTTTTTTTGTTATCCCAACTGGATAAAAAAATGCAGCAACTATTAATATACTTTCTACATATTTTCTTTTCTTCATAAATTAACAAAAATTAGATTAAGGCATGAGAAGGATTTGTGCCCCTCATGTGACCATCTCAATAGATTTCAGAAGAACATTATTTTGTGGGGAATATGTATCAAAAGTCGCATATTAAATCAATATACTGGCCTAAAATGATTTTTACTAGATAACAGGGTCTTCAAAAACATGACGATAGCTTTTTACTTCACGAAAACACTGCTGTAGATCCAGAGATATCCGAATTCAAAGTTATGGAGAATTTTGTTGTGCTACCATTTTGCTTCTCAACTGCAATTATGCATGACTTACGTTCAGACCAAGTGAATTATCGCATCCTTTTTGCTACTCAGGTGTGAATCTAAATTTTGTTTAATGTCAAAGAGGGGTGTAATATGTTGCTCACAGCGTTGAAAGGAATCCTTCTTATGCTCAGTGAACACCATAGGCCTTAGAAACAGTCTTATGTGACGTCATTGATGAGCAAAATTGAGAATCAGAGGAACAGTGAAAAATATCACATTTTGCTCAAACAAAAACCAGTGCTAATGTTTCTGTAAATCTACCACCATGTGGAATATGGTTTTAGAGTCGTATGATGCTTCAAAAAACCCACAAGACTCCTTTGTGTGATGATGGTTTGCACAATCCTTATACTGATGCTCTGTGGGACAACAACAGCTTCGTTGTATTATTGTATCTTATTTACAGTAGCAGTTCGAATCGACGTATTCTTTAAATTTTAGAATGCTAGGACAATGAAATCTCCTTTGCCCCCTCCCAACTTATTAACTGAAATCTTCACACCTGAAATACATTTTTCCACAAAATTGAAATTCAATCTCTAAACAATGCTTACAAAAAAATCCCTGCATGGTAGATAGACGTAAAATACTATTTCCTCCAGATTATCACAGAACTGAAAAACTGTAGCAGCAGAAAATAAAGAACACCTAAACGCACTAGTATCCCAGTAAAGGTAAAAATCTGTAACAATTATGTCATAAGCTCCACTTGGTTCGTGACATCTAACATCATGCATGCAATGACCTGACAAAACTGATTGCAACAGAAAGCTGTTTGATACACGTGAACAATAGCAGATTATGGTCATAAGAAATATAGGACAATATGGCAGACCACCCATCAAAAATAAGGGCCCTGGTTGATTTCGGTGCACAGATGTAAGAAATCGACATGGAGGGCTTTGAATGATCAGATGAATCGTCGGTATATAAAGCAGAACAAGATCAAACTAACAGTAAGTTAGCAAGATTTCTGGAAAGGCAGTAGATACAGACGTACTGAGAGAACGAAGAATGTTTTCTGCTACACTGAGTTTACTGCTTGCCTGCGTGCTAGCAGCAAGTGCACAAGGTAAGAACAATTTTAAAGGGAATATTCTAATAACAAGACAGCTTTGTAGGAACATGTTTATTAGTTGATCAAGAAATCAACCAATTAATGAACGGAAATGCAGTTTCACCCTACTTCTGCTTGGTCGTTTTCGAGACTCCCTCTACGTTATTTCTAGACTCCTTTAGCTATGGTAACGAAAATTTGCATCAGGAACATAAAACATTTGTTGGTAAACGATTTGGCACAGGGTAACAGCGCTATGACTCAGTCCTTCCAAACATCATCAATTCAAGGTGCATGGATTGTAACTTTCAGCAATAACTTACAATTTTTTGAAAATTGATCTAACATTCACAAGAAACTCAAAATCTGTTGAAAACCATTGTTTAAACAGGGAAAAGGTACTACATGATCGTTTCAGGCTCACATCACTCCTTTTCTCTGCAGTTTTGTATAAAAATAATGGCCTTTACTGTCAGCAAATTCCACCCAAATTTTAGGATGATGATGTCAAAATTTTGAAAATACAGCGAATGCCCCTACTCTAAGGTAGCTAATAGAAGACGGGATATTTATCAATTTCTTGCAACTCTTGCTTTTTTACCAGAAGAGCAAAAAAGGGGGTTCTCTAGGTTCATTAGAATTGATGCATTCTTCGTGTTTGGAAACTTAATTTGGTGAAACTAGTGTTCATAACCAGAATATGAAATTCACAGTTTTCTGTCGATTCCTGAAGATACTGTCAAAGTTTGTGCTTTTTCGATCTTTTAGTGTTCATAACAGTTCTAATACTTTTCTGCCAATCTTAAATTAGAGTAGAATGTAAATACCTTCCCAACAACAGATTTTTAATTATTTTATATCAGCTGGTCGAAGAAACAGTGACGTGTCACCAATACATGTCACATGGTCTTGAGAGATGAAATTATTTCTTTTTTTTACTAGACACTTTGAGATGCCGTGATCAATGCATTGGCCTCACTCGAGCAGTCATTGACAGGACTGTAGATGTGGATGAAAGTGACAGATATCCAGTGGTGAAGACATGTTATGACAGATGCAGTGAGCACAGACACAAGTTTGCTGATTTGTACCACTATGTGAAGCAATATGCTCAGAAGCATTACTGCGAAAGAAAGACAAAAGAGCTACTGAACGTTCTGCAGGTAACTCATACAATTCATTTGACATTACTTGGTCATAGCAAAGTAGAAATAACTCTGACTTTTTAAGGCAAGGTAACCAATCTACATAAACGCTTTCTACAATTAGAAGAACTTTGAAAATTGCAACCTACTACTAGACAATCATGAAATGAATTTTAACCGAATCAGTAGTGAAGAATTGTACAGCAATAGAACCTTTGTTTGCCTTCTGGCAAATGATCCTCATTCAACCAATTAAATGACCCTGTACTCAAAATCCTGCAGCCTAAACATCCAGTGAAGAGCCAATAGAGCATTCCGTCATGTTTTGGAGCAGATGGAAAAGCATTTCGATCAAAAGATCAAACTTGGAATCAGCTATAAAATCAAAATCAAAATCAGTTATAAGAAATAGTGTGTCCCAGTATAATTCTTCGCAGGGGAAAATTTCATCCATGGGTATGCGTAGTATGGCCACGGACACCAATCCATAACCAATTCAGTTGTTTTCCTTTCATTGTAGGTTACACCAAGTACATACCCAGTAGCAACATGGTGCAGAGACCAACAGGACGTGGTTGCAAGCAAATGGGAGAAGAAATTGTGGGAAAAGGTGTTGAAACATGTGGCTGCAAGCGATGAAGTTGAGTCAAAAAGCAAATTAACCAACACTCGTAAGTATCAATTGCTCGTCTACTTTCTTTCGGCACGCTGTCATTCTGAATAGCAGACAGCTTCTCATGGATGATGGTTACCAGCAGGCTGCATGATGAAACTGAAGCCTTCAGATCAATAAGACAAAAATATTTGCAATAGAGCAGCATATATTGAGGTATGCCCAACTATGAGCAGAGGTACCTCTTACAGGAAGTGATTTACAATGCCCTTGCAAACTTCATGTAGTCTCGATGTATCAATTTTCTGCAAATATACTGGAAGCAATAGATTGCTTTGCTGTACAACATAAAATACATGATGGCGAATTTTCTTCTTTATTCAGGCATGCCAGAGCTGGCTGAATTCCTTGAAACAGAAGGGTTCAAAAATCTCAGACCTTGCACATTTGCTATCGAGAGATTGTACAGAGTGCTTCTCCACTTACCACTCAAGAAGACGATGCACGAAAGCCACATTAAAGAACATCTGAGGGAAATCAAGTATTTTCTTACTCACCGTGGCCTGCACCAATCTGAGTGGCAGTGTGGTGAAATCATTCCGGAATTAGCGTTTGTGATCAGACGTAGCAACGAATACCAGGTACGGAATTAGCGTTTGTGATCAGACGTAGCAATGAATACGATCTATGAGCATTCCAATGCAGCAAGTTTTTTCATAAATTTCCAAGAACCCGCAAATTTTTCATTTGCATACGAAAGCAGTCCGATAATGTCCAACCATGCACCAACTGCATACTGTAGTTCAAACCCTCCTACACCTGATGAAAACCACATCACTTTTGCAGAACATGACAAGCTTGAAAATTTCAAATAAGTGCACCACATCACCACAAACTATTTGTGGTCAGTATCAAGCCGATAAATAGGTAACAAAAATTTATAAGAACGCATCCAATCTCAACTAAATGCTGTCTTCATCAGCTACCAACCTGAAACTGTACACATAACCTTTAGATCCTTTATTGTAAATTCTTAAAAAACTGAACAAATAAGGAAAGTTGTTGTAATCCTCTAAACTTCTGAAACAATATCCATGTACCTGTAGTTGAATGTGCTAGGGCGTATCATGCAAACAATAAAAAGATACAGGTTTAGGCCAAATTACACATGTTTCTAAATTTACTATATGAATTCTTTTTCAGATCGAGAAAACTGTGCAAGCCTTCAGGAATATTTATCATCGAGACATCAGCCCAATTGAATATCAAAATATTGAAGACATTGTCCGAAAATACCCCGTGGATGAGCAACAATTGCAACGAATCATCGCACTTGAGATTCCCATCCAGAAAAGACCATCATTCATGTCAACAGATAAAGAACAAGACAACAAGGACAGAGAAACTACCTTGGAAGATGAAAATCGAAGAAAGCACGGTCAACGCCAACAGTCTGGAAACAAGGACATGTGGTTCTCTTCATTCTGGTCATGGGTAAGACCTAACGCAGGTGGAGCACAAGTAAAGAGGAACACAGAATCTACATCACAAACTAATACTTTTGTCCTAACATCAACACAGTCTACCACTGTTCAACAAACAGAACGGTTCAACCCTACACCAAGTATCAACTTCCCTTCCACAAGCACCGTCCTCTCTGGAGAATCATCCAGGCTTACAGATGTTACAGCTACACCAAGCACACAGACAGCTACCCCATCAGCAACAGTCGCACCACAACCACAACAAGGTATGTCTACCAAATTTTGGAAGGTTTATTATCAATGTGCATCAGACTGACAGTACAGCCTCAATATTATTACAATAAGGAGTTTTGAAAACGTTTTTTGAAAAAGGATTGAAACAGCATGATCTGCAGTGTGAAAAGAACAACCTATTGAACAAGAAATCTGCATGATTTCGAAAAAATGTGTTGGTGCAATGAAAAAACTCTGCGTGACCATAACAGCAGAAAGGCTAAATGAGCTGCAACTGTCATGAATTGTTCAATAAACCGATACATACATCTTTTCTCTCTTAAATAAAAATAACTGTTTTTCATCTTGCCATGATAGAGCAGTCAATTTCAACGAAGAAAATTGTTTTTATATTTTTAGAAGTCACCATAACCATCAGATCCCATGTCTGTCCCAACTGGTTCAAAGAAGGCAAGTCGACATGTGACAATACCAAGAGCAGCTTCAAACTCAACGGTCTTGAGATGCAAGCTCATCTGCGAGCAAGAAACGGCTACTTCTGTGGCAACGTTGACTTCACCACTGGTAAGTGTATTTGAAGAAATTGTTCATTATGAAGATAACGAATATTAGACACAGATCTCGGCAAAAGAGAAAGCTTACTGATATGATACCTAGAATCAGTAAAAGTGAAAGTGTCAAGCCAGGACACAGAGTTGTCAAAGCTGCCATTACTGATTGAACAATGAGTAAAACTTGAAAGGGCATTAGCAAAAAATTTCAACAAGCTGAAAAAATTTAAAATTATGCTTCCTAAAAGCAGCAGAACTTCCGGTCTCAGTGTAATTTACGTTATTTTCTCTTCCAAAAAAACAAAGATCACAAGCTGTTTACCCAGCAATTCTTCCGAACATTTTGTACCCTGCATTAACAAGGAAACAACTTCAGTCACATGAAGGTTAAGTATGGGGATGGCATATCGAGTATATATAAACATATCAAAATTATATGTCCTTTCTTCAGGCCGTATCATCACCTATCGATTCTTCGATACTTACTCCAACAAGACACAAGTGCTAAGGATGACAAATTGGTTGAAGAATCTTCGAGAAAATTCGATTATTGCTTGCGGTGTTCAAGGATATGGCACTGTCTACACGCCAGATATCTTAATGCAGGTTAGAGTCGATTCTTGCTCATCAGAATAGTAGTCATGAATGCTACAGGAACAGAAATTACTTCTGGAACACCCATAAGGACCTGATAAATAAACTTCTCTACAAGTTTTACAAAGTACGTAGCTCCCAGTAAAACATGGTGCATAAATATGCAAGTCAACAAAAGGCTTGTAACTATTTTGGGAGCAATTTTGAGAGCACTCTGAAAGAAAGAGTTACATTTTACCATATTTAAACTTCCACTCAGAAAGCAAGAAAGACCCAGCATAAATAAGTTACTTTCATCTAACTCCAACATTCTTTTAGTATTTTGGAGGCATCCTTAGCTGGGGCATGGGTTACTCTCTCTCTGTTGCCCCTCTCTAAAATCTTGAGCTTGAAATAAACATAACCCTGTGTAAAGCCATAATAGCAAACATTATTTCTTTAGTGGGAAGAAGATGGAAAGTCTTGTTGTTTGACATTACAGTGCACAGTAACGGATGGGACAGATGTTGCTTACAAAAATATTGCATGCCTACTACTAGTAAAAATAAGAGCAGCAACAGCTGATTTGGATAATTCCACTTTGGCAAGCCTTCTTCATAGCTCTCTCCCTAAAGTAACACGAGTTCTTCTGATATTGATTCATGCATTCATTAGAAAACAGATCATAAGGAAACTGGTTTTTCTGCATTTAGGAACGCAAAAGCAGTTTTTTAGCTGTTTGTCAAAAAGGGAGGGGGATGCGTTGCTCTCAATATAACATGACGCTAGTAACATAGTTGTAGTTGTTGCAGCTACCAAGCCATGACGGTAGGATATGTGTGCTAGCAGCAGCACTTCTATTAAGGTAACAGAAAGGACATGAACAAGTTTCATGCAATTCAATCGTTAGTTTTTCCAGTGGAAACCCCTTCAGTGGTGTTTTCAGTAGAAATGTGAAAGACATTTGAATCTTTCCCTTTCCACCTTTGTAAGCTTCAACTAGAGCTCTGTCCTTTCTCATTGTAGTACGGGGCTGACTTCACAGAAATCAAGCCTGGTCAACCATACGCATTCATTGGTTTCAAATCACAACAAACGAATGAACTTAAGCATGGCTTCCTTCCATGGATAGTGACCAGAACATCTCGCTCAACAGTTGATAGCACCAGAGTCAACGTGGTACGCAAGATCAAGTTGAACAAATATATGTGTAAGTATGCAGTTTCATGGTAACATTTCACCATGAAAGAGATGGAAAGATTTCTTTCCTTTTCTTGGTCTTTTGTGATATTTAAGTGGAACTTCAACTTCCTAGTTCAAGTAGATCCCTTTCCATTGAGGGTGAAAATTTGAGTCTTTTATGCATGGTGGAAGTAGTTTGAAAAGCGGTTTATGGTTTGGAAACAGTGATTATTATCACTCAGAAAGGACGAAAAAAGACCGTGGAAGTTGGTAAGAGCTACTGCCATATCAAAACTGAAGTTGGCTGAAAACCCCAAACCTAAACTTATTAACTCCTAGTTCCGTTTTTTATCTTCTACTAGCACAGTCCCATCTAACATGATGTAGCCTCAGGAGATATCTTCATAATGGCAAAGTGGTGATATCTTTCATACTTCCAAAAACCTTACCATAATATCTTTACCCCGTGGACAAAGTCCAATAATTAAGTCACAAATCGACGATAACCAACGATCATAGCCTACATGTAAACTGTGAGCAAACAGTAACTTGATAGATTTGAGACTGGTTTATAACTTTGAATTTCAGACGCAAACATGCATGCACTTCTGACGATAACAAAATGGAAAAAAGATGATAATTTTATTGGTACTGAATCACTACTTTAACCATAATTTTTTTGTTTTTTCAATTTCTACAGGTGATGACGTGAAACCAAAACAATGCTCTCAAACCATCTTTCCAAACCAGCAACCAGACCAACAAGGCCACTACAAATATTGCAACAAGATCGAAGGGAAATGCCGATGCCACTGCACTCCTTGTCCGATGTCCACAAAAGGTATGAGGATGGTGTTTGACCGAAGCACAAAGAAATGCATTGAACCGCGATTTTAAATGGCTTTTAAAGGAAAATTGACCAGAAAAAAGCAATGAGTAGATGACAATACCAAAATGGTTATAACATGTCATTTTATAGATGTTTTAAAAACGATATAAATATTACACAGAAAATTTTTTGGTAGTAGCCAATAAACAGACTTAGTATATGCATAATAAGATTGTCATATTTTGCTTCTGTACAAGATTCATAGAATCCATGACAAGTTTCCAGAAACCTGAACCTACTTGATCAAGTTCACCAATGACTAGCTTTAATTCTTCAATTTCAGACACCATTTTCTGCCTTTCTGCTTTGTCCTTCGATATATCTTCATTCTACGAAACAAAAGATATACGTTTTGCACAGCAACCGGGCTAGGAAAACTGAGAATAGGTAGATCTTTAAACAAACTAACTGCCATATTTTTGAAGATCTTTCCACACTTCACAGATGAATTTCCCACGAAATTTGCTTACAACTGATCTACTTGCAATATTTTGAAATCATGGTCAAAAAAGTTTAAAAATAAATAAGCATACATGCTCTAATATCAAACTACAACTGCTTATTCTTTTCCAGCCAAATGAAAGGCTGCAAAACAAAGATTGTTCCACTTAGTCTGGTCTTCCTTACACAGGTACATATTTTTTAATGAACTTGTCAAGTTCAAGATGAAACATAACACGTTAATTAAAAAACAATTCACACTTCCATATTTCTTGAAAATCAGTAACACGAAACAGAGAATTGATTTGACATAGCATCAGTTAACAGCAATACATAAGTAGCAGGACAAGAAAATCTCCTTAGTTTTTAATCTCATAAAAATAACTACATGGTCAACATTCTTTCTTTGCACCAGGCAGTAATACGCTACGTGTACAGTGGCTAAATCTCTTTATGGTTTAATGCAGTGGTAACCGTAAAAAGAACAGCAACAAAAAAGGATGAATGCACACAAAACATATATAATGATCAGAGAACAAATATAACAACAAAAATACCGAAGAGATGGTCAGTTGTTCATGTATTGTTTGCATATGGAAGACATAATCAATGGTGAAAAATACATTGCTAGCACATTCAAAAGTCAAATATATTATTATCTAGTTGGGGGAAAATTCCGAGTACGTGATTTCTAACACATTTAATGACGAACAAGGGTATAATCTCTACTGAGCATTGACAAGAAGTCTAAGGAAGCTTTGTTCTCATTTTGACCAAACTATAACATAAAAAACTTGCTACAAATTGCTTTTCATCAGAAATTGTAATTGTCAAGCGAAAGAGATTTAGCTAGGTCCATGAATCTCTCCTATCAATAGAATGGTAACCAGAAATATTGACCTTCAGGTATAAGTTGGAGGACCCAAGAAATTATACTTCTGGAGCAATTTGATTAAAATCAGGCAAACGCTAATTTTAGATCTGAAAAAATTTTCCATAAAAACTTCATCTTTTCAGCAAAACAACTTGACAATCATACAGTTTGCACTGCAGAAAATCAAGATATTATAGATAAATAGTTTACTTCTGCTGGCTTGAGATTTGTGCTTATCAAACAATTTGGAGAAAATTAAAAAGTAAAGAGGTTGTCCGACTTTTGCAAATAACTGACTGCAGATATGTGAAAAACAAGTACAAAATAGATCAGCAATAGTGAAGCAAAACTATGAACTGCGCATATTTCTCAGAGCATATCTATAAACATACTGACGTATATGACAAAGAAAGAATCTTCTTAATCTATACTGATGTTAGTCCAGGCATAAATTATCATACCAATCGAATCACTTGCAATTCTTTGCCACCAACTTCTTCTTTCAGACGGGTAATCTCAGATTCCTTATCGTCCACGACCAATGACTATGTACAAAAGAATACGTGAAAATCCTTATGTTAGGTTGCAAATGAGAGAAACTGTTTGTTTTGTTTCTACTTGAGCAACATGTTTGATCCAAAGTATTAGGTACCTCAACTCTATTTGGACTGGGGGAGGGGGGGGGGTTCTAGCCCTCTGCTACATCATTACTCATCACTGCGAAGCACCATGTCACCACCAAACCTTGTGACTTTTCATAGGATTTATTTAGCAAAGCAATTGGCTGAAAAGATTTCTGCACAGGTGTCCTTTTGTCCACAAGAGCCCTATTGCTTCACGCAATTGGTCTTTTTCCTAAATGAAAATCATAAAGCAGTATGTTCTACTCATTAGAATGCTGCAAACTGCCAGAGATCAAATAGTAATCATTAAAATGACATTTGGAATAGTTTAGAACATTCTTCGCACAACAGGTACCTGTTCACATTTGTCGAGATTACACTAAAA
>JAOBRC010383903.1:0-12534 GCA_027575255.1 Scolionema suvaense
CTTGTAAGTATGCGATGGTCTCTAGCGGGTTAGCTAGCTAGATCTACCTTGAGCTAGAGGATATTCTTCAACCTTGCTATCTTTCAAGAACTTATGAATAAGCCCATGTAGAGGCTAATCTAGAGGAAAAAATTCTTCTTATCTGCAGAGCTTCCAGGGCTTTGCCCCACCCCCCCTGGAACAAATTTTCCGGATCAGAGATCAACGACCACATCCATCTCTGTTTCATACGGCATGGCTACTTCTAGAGGGTGTTTTTCTCCTATGATTGTGTATTAGGGAAATTGTATGATTCACCAATTATTCTCTCACAAAAGTTGCATAATCTCTGAATACGAGCAAACTATAATCTGACCTCGTTGGGCATTGATAAATTTGATTCACTGAGAGTATACTGCAAGCCTTCTGCTTCCCTCTATTTTTGTAATTTAAAAACAACGTTGGGGGTAGTTATTATCCACCTTTCTCTCCCCCAGCCTCCAGGTAATATAGTTTCTTTCGTATGTTTTTTCTCAGATCTGGTGGCACGCTTTCAGAAGAGGCGAAAGTACGATGTGACCTGCATACCAACTGCTACGAAGCAGTAGGGGTGGGGGGACTGATTTTTTTCGTGTTCTATGAGCTTTAAGCTTCCCGTAGTTTGTTTTTCTGTACAAGTGGCACATCGTTCAAAAGGTCACAACAGTGCCTACAAAACGTTTTCTGTATTTTTGGCTGCATTACAAGTTATAAGCGATTTAAGTTTTTTTAATGTTAGGAATTTTTTAATTGTAGGCCTGTAACTCAAAAAGATAAAAATTTAAAAAATTGCTAACACTGGTATGAATCTACTTGTTCTCTGGTTCGTATGAGATCAGTTTTGTGAAAAAATAAGGAATATGTGGGGCTTGGAGCTTTGCAAAGAAGTGCGATAGGTTTTCGAATTATTCCCTTTTGCTATCTAGAGAAGGTGGTCATATTAGTTTGAAGTCATGGGTTATGAAGCAGGTACATCATGTTGATGCATCAATTTCTAAATAACATCGTAGCGCCTTAAAGAAACACAATCTTGCGGGACTGCACGATTCGTGCATGTAGTATCGATTAATGATAGTGCATTTGTGAAATTTAGGCTCCATTCGATGTGTACTTCAGGACATATCGCATTTTGAAATTTCTATTTTGTCCTGGAGTCATATTCTCGGCCTTTCTCCCGCATGCCGACAATTGCTCACTGTGGAAGTTTTTGACTAATCAAATATGCAGCCGAGCGCTGCGTTACATGGCTGTGATTGGTTGAGCTCTCAATAATTTTTTTCTTTGAGTCTGCTGCCAGCCTTGCTTTGTTCACTCTCAAGACACCAACATGACAAGGGATGGTGATTTCATGTTGGGTTTTTATAAGTCCCAAAAAAATGGCTAAAATTTGGACTTTACCCCCGTTTTTGGACCCCCTGCTGCATGACACTGATTCAAATTAGATAGTTTCTGAAAGAGCTCATTGAAAGCAATCATTTAAATCTCAAATCATTGAAAACATTTGAGCAGAAGTGAAATTAGAGCAAAAAAAAAGCGATTATTGACATTCTCTTCTGTGAGAAAATGGTTACGTGACACCCCTTTTAGTAGATTCGGGGACCAAATATTCACCAGTAGATTCGCAAGTAACTTTGGTTCACACTTTTTTTTTTGGCAGTATAAAGCATAAGACTGGGGAGTGGAACCAACTCCCCCTTTTTATCTTAACTGTTAATTGTGCTGCCTTTTACAATGCTATAGCGAGCATTTCTGCTGGGGTGTTTTAAAACCAGAATGGAGAACAGCGCCAAAGCTCATCGATCGTTGTATCGTAAGAATCCAGCGGAATTAATAAGCCTGGCAGAGTTGAAAACTGGCTTAAGTGTTGGTCTGCCGATATGAAATTTTTGGGTTTCTTGTTTTGTAAGACAGAGCAAGTTGAATGGAGACGTTTCTATTTCCTTGATAAGACAATATGGGTGAGCTGAGCGGACATGCTTTATTTATGCACCATCTTGTATTGATATTTGCATTTTCTCATTATACACAGCTGCTCCCCATTCCTGAGCTTGTTCCTTTCCGCCTGACCAATCAGATGTTGAAACTGTTGTTCCCACTGAAAGGATCAACATCATACAAGCAGATGATGACAGTTGTTCTCAAAGCGTTGCGAAAATATGCTCCATTGCTCCTTTCTACTCTTGATGTGTTCATTAACGAACCATTGCTTGACTGGCAGGTATGTTTAATATTCTATGTCTTACATACTATTCTTTTGCCTGACTTGTGAGGGTATAGCCTATTGTCGTTTTGATGTGCACCAGTCTTGGAGGAGAGTGTGTTTTTTTGTGCTATGGGCTTTGACGAAAAATGTCGATTTCAATGTTATGATTCTGGTCTGATTTTCAACACGTTTATTGTGTTCTGTCCTGTTTATTGGTAGCAGTCCATCACTTCTCTAGGGAAACATTGCTTATTGCTGTACACCCAGACGTTTTGAAAAGACATGGCAAATAGGTTGTTTAATTATGTCAATAGATTATTGTACAGCTGGTGGAAATCTGAAAAGTGACCTTCACAGAATAGAAAACTTTCTCCTGCACAGTATTATATTTATTGCCTGGAAGCTTGGTGCACAGAAGACATGTAAGAAATATGGAAAAATCAAATGTTGGTGCACAGAAGACATGTAAAAGTATGGAAATATAAAATGTTGGTGCACAGAAGACATATAAGAAGTATAGAAAAATAAAATGTTGGTGTACAGAAGACATGTAAAAGTATGGAAATATAAAATGTTGGTGCACAGAAGACATGTAAAAGTATGGAAATATAAAATGTTAGTGCACAGAAGACATGTAAAAGTATGGAAATATAAAGTGTTGGTGCACAGAAGACATATAAGAAGTATGGAAAAATAAAATGTTGGTGCACAGAAGACATGTAAAGTATGGAAATATAAAATGTTAGTGCACAGAAGACATGTAAAAGTATGGAAATATAAAATGTTGATGCACAGAAGACATATAAGAAGTATGGAAAAATAAAATGTTGGTGCACAGAAGACATGTAAAAGTATGGAAATATAAAATGTTGGTGCGCAGAAGACTTGTAAAACTATGGAAAAATAAAATGTTGGTGCACAGAAGACATATAAGAAGTATGGAAAAATAAAATGTTGGTGCACAGAAGACATATAGGAAATATGGAAAACTAAAATGTTAGTGCACAGAAGACATGTAAAAGTATGGAAATATAAAGTGTTGGTGCACAGAAGACATATAAGAAGTATGGAAAAATAAAATGTTAGTGCACAGAAGACATGTAGGAAGTATGGAAAAATAACATGTTGGTGCATGGAAGACATATAAGAAATATGGAAAACTAGAGCAGGGTAACTTGACGAATTATCTCCACACATATCTCAAGAACAAATGAGAATTTGCCAGTCACCGATTCAACTTCTGCGTTCCATTAGTTGGTCATTTCATAGTAAAAGACAGGTGTGTTGTTGTCCATTACAATCCTGGACAACAATGTTCCAGAATTTTACGATTTTTTAATTTTTGCTTGATATTGATGTCCCTTGGTTTCTTTGAGTGAAATATTGTAACAATTATGTATGCAATTAATATGAATGTAATAAGTAAAGCTGAATTATTGGACTCCTACTTCAGCGGAAGAGTCCTATAAAATGAGGTGTGTCCGTCCGTCCATCCTTCCGTCTGTCACTAACGCACTTTCCCAGATAACTGCGCAATGATTTTTTTCTGAAATCTGGTGTGAAGTTGATAATCCGTAATTTAGAAAAAGTGATGGAGCCAGAATTTTGAAAAAAGTTTTGTTCGGCTTGCAGGTGGCACTTTTGCCCAAAAATGGCCATTTTTAGAGGTTTTTAAGAATATTTCAAAATCTGTTCATTAAATTTTTGTGGTTTTTGGTGTGAAACTACAGGGCAATAGTAGTTATGCTGTGGACCACGTGTCATATCTGGGAAAACTCTTGTTCGACTTGCTGGCGGCAATTTATACGAGTCCAAAAAAAGACGTTTTTCCAAATAAGTCAAAAACTGTTTGTCCGATTCTTGTCATTTTTGGTGTGAATATTAGGGGTAACTCTACGCATGTTTTGAACCAGATGCCATGTCTCCTGAAAATCTTGTTAGGCTTGTGGGTGACAATTTATGTCCAAAAATGGCGATTTTTAGGGTTTTTTCTACATATGTCATGAACTGTCAATCTGCTTATTGTTGTTTGTGGTGTGAATATTTGAGGCAACTTTTCGCATATGATGAACCATTTGCCATGTCTCCTGACAATCTCGTTTGGCTTGCGGGTGGCAATTTACGCCAAAAAATGGTGTTTTTCATTGTTTTTTTTCAAATAGGTAAAAAAACTGTTCATCCGATTCTTGTCATTTTTGGTGTGCATATTAGGGGCAACTCTACACATGTTGGGAACCATTAGCTATGTCTTCGAAAAATCTCATTAGGCTTGCAGGTGGCAATTTACGTCCAAAAATGGTGTTTTTCATGGTTTTTGATCCAATATGTGAAAAACTGTTCATCCAATTCTTGTCATTATGGTTTTGAATATCAGGGGCAATGCTACGCATGTTTTGAGCCATATGCCATGTCTCATGACAATCGCGTTTGGCTTGTGGGTGGCAATTTAAGTTCAAAATGGTGGTTTTCGCGTTTTTTCCAAATATGTCATGAACGGTTGATCAGCGGACGTTATGAATCATGTGACGTGCCGTGAGGAAACTCTCGTTAGGCTTGTGGGTGATAATTTACATCAGAGAATGGCTATTCCCTGGTTTTTTTCCAAATGTGTCAACAATGGTTGATCTTTTCATTTTTGGCATGGATTTTAGGGGCAACAAAGCTTATGTTGTGACCCATGCTTATATCTTGAGAATATGTTTTTCTTCAGTTTGCGGGTGACAATTTATGTCAACAATGGCTGTTTTAGGGTTTCAAGAACACTTCATTACGTTTTTGTGATTTGTGATGCAAATCTTATGGTTTACGTGTTATTCTCTTTGATCTGACGCATAGATTCTCAATTAAGTTTGCAGGAGTCCACTAATTATGTGACTTGTTGATTTCAAGATTTCTGCCCTGCCCCGCCTCATCTGATTCCTCCTTTCCCTCCTCCTTGCTCAGGAGTGTGCGATGAATGTGTTCAAAATACATAAGACCGTCAGTTAGTCCTATTACAGGCAGGAGGCAGGTCCACAGCACACCACGGAGCTTGGGAGAGGGCGAGGGATGATCTTTCATAGAAATATCGCGGAGATATTAATCCACGATTGTGCGGTGAATTCAGCTAACGCATAAGCGCTTAGAATTTCTAACTTAACTGATATCATATCCTGGGCAGTAGGACACTGTGTGGACTTTCGTAGTGTATTTCTTCTGGAAGTTGAAAACTGTTCTTGTGAAAAACTTCGGTTTATTGGTGTAATGCTCTTCCCCGCATGCTGCGTTCTATTGCCACCAATGATAACTGATGTGTTGGGGATATCTTCCATTCCAGATGTGTGCTTTTACTCGATGAATATTCTTCTTCTAGATGCATGCCAAGAAACAGTCCACCATGAGTTCTAGTAGAGCAGGTAGGAAAAAGTTCTTTGCTCCAGTGTGTGTCTGTTTACATAGCGCAGACGAATGTATCGTGCTCTGATTTATTTTGCATTCAACTGTATTTTATGGGGTATCTATCTGTTGCGGAATTCAGTTGATAAGTTGGAAAATCCACTACGCGTAATTTCATACAAAACGCAGCCGCAATATCAAAAATCCTTACATCAAGGAAAACAGAAAACTAGAAGGAAAACCTGATAATCAAAGGACGGCTAATTGAAAAATGCATTGCACATTACAGAAAAAAAGGGAAACCATATAAAGAACAGTTTGATAGGAAACAGGATTTCGATCATGTGGCAAAGACGTTAATGCCTTTTTAATTCATGGCGCACAATATAAAAAAGAATGAAGAATGTGACATCTGAGACGTATTAATTTGGAAAACGCGTATTTTGATGGAATATATTGACCCTTGCATTTGTATCTCATCACACTCTGTGAAAACTATTATTTTCGTATTCTGATCTCTCTCTCCCCTCTCCTGCCTCTCCGCCCTTGTGTCGTAGTTTTCAAATTCAACCGACTTTCCTTGCCCATGAGGCTCTGGGAAAAAGCCGAGAAACCTGCTTGAAAATTTTCGTTTAGAATAGAAAGGCACAATTTTTTTTGGTTCCTGTTGCCAACTACTCAACTGTCCTTAGAATATCTCTTGGGTTAAACTTGTGCTGTTAAATGTTTGCTTCATTTTCACCAGCCCTGTTTTATACCCTGTTCGCTCCATGAGTCAATATGTTTGATGTGCATGCAAGCACACTGTAAAAGTCAGTGGCATTTTGTTGATGGTCAATAGTAAATTGTCGACCACATGAGAACCAAGCACTGTAGCACTGAAAACACCTTTCACGTGTTTTGTTAATCAGGACATGAAGTCAGAAAGTTTCAAACCGGCAGCTTTTGTGGTTTTTGAGAAATTTGCAGAAAATCGAAGGGGAATCGTCTTGACCAAGTGAACATAGGGTTAAATGTTAGTTGGCAAACTCCTTCCTGCCAATCATCACTCTCCCGTTTGCTATCAGTGAAAACAACCCATCTGAAAGGTTTTGTCAATTTCTCATTCTCTTTGAAACTGCAAAACGACTATGTGTGCAAAAGCACAATTTCCTGGTCGATCATGTACGAATTTCCTTCTTGAAACGAAAAATGTACTAAATAAGTCATGAGAAATAAGAAGAGTGCAAGCACCTTAAAATTTAGAAGATTCTGGAACGTCCCGAATGAAATATTTAAACATAAGTATTTAAAGATATTACACAGTTCGAATCCATTAGAAGAAGGACGAACATCCGACGTAAGCATGCAGGAAAAAGAAACTGCAATCATCCTTCTGCTTTCATCTTCAAAGGACAAGAAGTCCATATATTTGCTCCGAAAACGCGTTCTTCTATCCGTCCATCCTGCTCACAGCCTCTTGGAGAAACAGGTTCTCTCAGCAAGCAGTGAAGCAACAGTTCTCAAGCAAGCAAGTGAAGCGCAGTGGTTTGTAGAACAGGCTACCATTCACCTAGTATGTCCATATCCGCTCCAACGCATTTTTCCGGGTAACCGCTATATAGATTTTTTTGAAATTTGGTGTTGGTGAAATGTGGTAAAATTTCTGAAATTTGGTGATAGTCCATGATCGAAAAATTGTGATGGAGCTGGGATTTTGAAAAAAAGTATTTCTCGACTTGTGGGCGGCAATTTATACCCCGAGGTGGCCATTTTTAGGGTTTTTTCAAAAATGTTTTAAGATTCATTCATTATTTTTTATAATATTTAGCGTGAAACTTTTTTCAAAATATTTCTTGATTCATTCATGTTCTTTTTCGCAGTTTTTTGTGTGAAATGTTAGAGCAATGGTTTTTATAGTATTCATCATATGTTATATCTGGGAAAACTTTTATTCAACTTGGGCGTGGTCATTTATGTCCAAAAAAAGCCATTTTTAGGGTTTTTTCAAAATTTTCTTTGATCTGTTTGTTACGTTTTTGCAAGTTTTTGGTTTAATCTTAGTAGCATGTGTATTTATGTAATGGACCGTTATCACATCTGAGAAAACTGTCTTTTCCCCTTGGGTGTGGCTGTTTTGGACTCAAAATGGCCCTTTTTTAGGGTTTTTGCTTAATTAGTTTTAGCAGAGGAGTGCTATAAAATGAGGTCTGTCCGTCCGTCCGTCCGTCCGTCCGTCCATCCGACCGTCCGTCCGTCCTTCCATCTGTCACCAACGCATTTTCCCAGATAACCGCTCTGATTTTTTCTGACATTTGGTGTGAAATGAACGAATTAATTAATAGAAAAAATAATTAACGAAAAGTAATGCTGCCGGAATTTTGAAAAAAAAATTTCTTTGGCTTGCAAGTGGCACTTTATGCCCAAAAATGGCCATTTTTAGGGTTTTTCAAAAATATTTCAAAATCCGTTCATTACTTTTTTGTGGTTTTTGGTATGAAACTACGGGACAATAGCAGTTATACTGTGGGCCATGTGTCATATCTGAGAAAACTCGTTCGGCTTGCAGGTGGCAATTTATATGTCAAAAAAAGATTTCTTTGATGGTTTTTTTCCAAATATATCAAAAACTGTTCATTCGAATCTTGTAATTTTTGGTGTGAATATTAGGGACAACTCTTCGCATGTTTTGATCCATGTTCCATGCCTCCTAAGAATCTCATTCGGCTTGCGGGTGGCAATTTACGTCCAAAAATGGCGATTTTCAGGGTTTTTTCTAAATATGTTAAAAACTGTTCGTAGGATTTTTGTCATTTTTGGTATGAATATGTGGGGCAACTCTGTACATGTTATGAACCATGTGCCTTGTCTCCGGAAAATCTCGTTTGGCTTGCAGGTGACAATTTACAGCCAAAAATGGCGTTTTTCATGGTTTTTTCCAAATAAAAACTGTTCATCCGATTCCTGTAATTTTTGGTGCAAATAATAGGGATAACTCTGTGCATGTTTTGATCTATATGCAATGTCTCCTGAGAATCTTGTTTGACTTGCAGGTGGCAATTTACCTCCAAAAATGGCGATTTTCAGGGTTTTTTCCAAATATGTCAAAAACGTTTCATCCGATTCTTGTCATTTTTGATGTGAATACTTAGGGCAACTCTGCATATATTATGAACCATGTGCGTTGTCTGCGGAAAATCTGGTTTGGCTTGCAGGTGGCAATTTATGCCCGAAAATGGTGATTTTTGTTTTTTTTCCAAATATGTCAAGAATTGTTCATCTGATTCTTGTCATTTTTGGTGTGAATACTTATAGCAACTCTGCATATCTATTGTGAACCATGTGCATTGTCTGGGGGAATTCTCGTTTGGCATGCAGGTTGCAGTTTATGCCAATATTGGCTTTTTTCAGGGTTTTGCACAATATATCTAGCACCCTTTATCGGTTCTTTGTTATTTGTGGTTCGAATCTTTTGGGTTATGTCTTATTTTTTCTTTGATCTTACACAAGGATTCCCAATTACGTTTGCGGGAGTCCAGTAGTAATGTGACTTGTTTGAGAATATTTCTAGAACCCTTCATCGATTGCTTGTTATTTGTGGTGTGAATCTTATGGCTTATGTCTTATTTTTTTCTTTGATTTTACACGAAGATTCTCTTTTAAGTTTGCGGGGGTCCACTAGTTATGTGACTTGTTTAAACCGGTTTATTACTTTCTTATAATTTTTAGCAAGGACGTTTAAGGCAATGATACATAGTTATGATATGGAGCATGTGTCATTCAAGGGAAAAAATTTGGGCTTGTGGAACGTGGCCGTTTTTTGTTCAAAAATGACCACTTGAGGGGTTTTTGAAAATATGTCTTGATTCGTTCATTACTTTTTTGTATTTGTTGTGTGAAACTCAATAGCAATTGTAGCCATGTTATGGACCATGTATCACACCTGAGAAGACTCTTGTTTGGCGCGAGCATAGCACTTTTTGTCGAAAGATGGTCATATTTCAGTTGTTTTGATATGAAACTCTCTAGACATATGAGTTATGATCATTATGTTATGATTGCTATTGTCCGCCTGTGGTATTTCATTATTTTTGTATATGGTGTGAAACAATGATTCCTGATTAAATTTGTGGAAGTCCACTAATTCGGCGACTCGTTCCATGGTGTTTTTAAACTATTTTTTTGCACGGGAAATGAAAGAATGTGACGGTGATAAAAAGGTGGTTTTACAGGGTGAGAATTTTTGCTTTCTTTGGCGCCAAAATGTTTCCCTGCCAACAGTGTTACGCAGTTAGAATGAATAAAAGTCGTATTCGATGTTGTGTTATTGCGCTTGTTGGAAAACTTACGCAGATGATTTTCATATTTTTCAGGTTCGCCCAGTGCCTGGCACCCACAACAAAAGATATTGGTTTGCTCACAGAAGCTCGATGGTGTCAATCCTGTGACGATCTTGAGGTACACACTTATAGTTATACGACTTTGGGACTCAATACGTACTTGCATGGGTGGCTTTTGAGCAGCAAGGGATTTCGTCGAGTAGGAGCCGAGAGTCCAATCTCTTGCTGCTTAACCCTATTCTTCTAGAATTCTCCTGATTTCGTGTATTTTCATCAGACACTGCAAAACGGTCCGTGTACTGAAAGTTTCTGAATTTTTTCGCGATTTTTAATACTGAACGTTTTTTAATTGGTTTATTTAATTTGTTTGGAATATCATGAACTGGAATAATTTTGCAATGGAAAATAATTATCGAAAGCGCTTTAATGTCTATTAAAATAAGTGAAAGAAAGTATACTAAAGTATTATGTTATTATGCCCGTATCTTATACTTTGAGGTAATCTGGATTGGTACAAAAGCAAAGCTGGACCCATCGATTGCATTGGTTCGCATTATGATAACATTTTTAGGCAATGTTGATATAGACTCAAACACAAAGCTTGCTCATAGAATGCTTAGGTTTGCGTTGTGACAAAAATTGTATGTAGAAATACTTTACTAACAATTGACATGGCGTGAAGTAAGATAAAAAAGAGTTTTGAAAGTTTCTTAAAGTTTTTGAAGCTCAGCCCTTGGTTTCTTCTGAACGGGTTTCTCATAAAAAATATGTGTTGTTAGTGCCGTTTCTGTAACTCACATCGTGTACCACCCGACACTAGATATAACTACCTGCGTATGGGAAATGCGCGACTTTCCTTCTTTAAAAATCCACTCAAGGACCATACACGGGCTTTGACTGCAGGGAATTGCTTTCATTGTGATTACTCAGAAATGCTTTGTGCGTATTTCATTTTTCTTCCTTGTAGCAATGAACTTCGAATTGCACACTCGTCACACAGTGCGTTTGCTGAAATGACTGCTGTCGTGAAGGGATCAAGTGATCGTTGCTCCCGCTGTGCGTTGCCCACTGATGAAGAAGCAAAACTGAATACTGAGCAACAAGTGGATTGCTTAGTCGATCTCGCAACAGATAGCAATGTTTTAGGCAGAACATATCACGGTTGGCAACCTTGGATTTGAGACCTGCGGACTAGATTGGTCAATACATGAAGTGCTCTGTAGTTTGTGAACTCTGAATTTCACCTGGTGTTGGCTACCCAAAACGTGTTCGCAGTTCAACTCGCCCATGGTGATTCCTTTAGAACAACTGAACAGAACAGATGATATATTTTGAATTCTGGTGCACCTTTCGTGCCGAATCTGCTTTCTTTTTTATTCCAGATAAGTGAACTTCAGGAGTCAGCGATGATCTGCCTTGCTCCAAGTCTGTGTCAATCGATGCAAAGAAGACGCCCTGGTTGCCCGTTTTAAAAGGCATTCCTTTCAACGCAGAAGTCAGAGGCATAAAAAAACGCGAACAGTTCTAAGAGGCGAACTGTACAGTCTGAATTGAAGTGAACTTGAGCAAAGATCGCATAATTCAGAGCGTATTTATTTCATGGTTTTCTGTAGTTGTGCAGCTATTTTGTTCCTTAGGCAATTTGCGCTCTTAGTGAATCTCGTTTCTCGATTAGGATAGTTCACCTGCGGCCTCATCGCTTTTATTATTTTTTTTTTTTTTTGGGGGGGGGGGAGGGTTCAGCATCAAATATCGAATCTGAGTTCAAAATCAAATATAAGATCTCAACTCAACTTCAAGTATAAGACCTGAACTGAACTTCAACCTTAAGATCTGACTGAACTCAACTTGAAGTATAAGATCTGAACTCAACTTCAAACATGAAATCTCAGCTCAACTTAGAACAAAAGATCTGAACTCAACTTCAAATATAAGATCTGAGCTCACGTTCGAATACAAGATTTGAACTCAACTTCAAATTTATTAATTCCCAAAAATTTTGGTCATATTTTACCTTGGACTTAGACCGAGACATTAACGCATCCGAAGTTTTTCGAGACCATATATCGTCACGAATTTTTTGCCCGATAAGATAAATTTCTGTCATAAATCCTACTTTTCTATAGGTAAGCAAACAATGTCTTTTAACATTCCTTGAGAACTTGTGTAGTAGCTCTGTGCAACGCTGTTATATTGCGAGATACTTTCAAACAATTGTCTTGTTCCTTTTCTCGTAATCCATTTTGGACTACTGTCCGACCCTCATCGCACATAAGAAAATAGTAGTTTAGTTGAAATATTCGACTAATTTTTATTAACCCTACTAGACCCGGGGGGGGGGGGCTACTAGGCCCCCCTTCCACATTTTTAATTATTGCTTCGGAACCGCTAAAGCAAAAGCCATGAAACTTGGTGACTTTGTCAGAAATTTATCTGAGAGTATTTTGATTGCTAAGAAAATTTTCATGGTACCTGCTGTGCGATGACGTCAGCATTTTTCTTCAGGGGATTGTTGTAGAATGCTGTATGATGACATCATTTTCCGGGCATAAATCGTGTGTTTTACCCACTTTTATCCCTTATTTCTGAGTTATTACCACTATTTACAACTTCCCGAAC
>JAOBRC010384014.1:0-12530 GCA_027575255.1 Scolionema suvaense
GCGGGCAAACTCCCCACCCCCAACCCTCATACGTACAAATATCAAAATGACCCCATACTGAATAGGGTTAAATATGACCCAAGGATGAAAGTGTTCACCATATTCTATTGGGCGTGGGTAAATTTACCCCCGCTTTTGTAGAAGCTAAAACAGCAGGAAAATGTATGCTCTAGGAGCCCATCTTTATTGAGTATTAACAAAAGTTATCGCAGAAAAGTTTCTAAACAAAAAAAGTTATGAGACTTTCGTGGAGGTTATATGGAAAGGTCCCTACGTTTCGTATGCAAAACACGAAATTTATTTTATTAGTATATGCTTAATTTATAACATGTTCCTTCGCCACAAGAAGTCTTTAGAATCTTGTTGAACTGTAGTGCAGTCTTAAACTGGAAAGCTACTGCTTCTCACGTAACTAGATTTGTGCTCCGTGTACAATTCTCGGGGTATGGTGAAGTCGGTTGCTGCTCCTCTCTCCACGTGAAACTGCAGAAAAATAACTCAATCCTTACCCGTCTCAATCTTAGGGATTTTAAATGGACAAGAGCATCGAGATAATATTGAGGACGCCATTAAACAAGGGTTACCATAAACTAGCTCATAGCTGTGGGAAATGACCAATAAATATCCACCTGAATTTTTACGGCTCTGGGCAGCACAGTTGGTTGCGCGGCTGATTTATAGGTTCCATGTTCAAGCCTAGCGCGGGCTGGTTAGCGTGAAAGTCCTAAAGATTGAGACGGGTAGGTACTCAGAAATTTCTCATTGCGAGGAGAGAAGAGCAGCAAAAGATTCATCAATTCGATAGGTCTCCACTTCAGCATCTCTGGGCATGATCACAAATTCAGGTAACAATTCATAAGGTCTGCCCATAAAGATCTCAACTTGTATAGACCACAACATTGGAATAGAGAGTAGAAAAATCTAATGAAACTCCAGAAAGGATCAATCGCACCGCGAAAGGTCGAAACAGGAGCATCATCTTTATTCCAGCCACAACTTGCTTCCTACTTAAGAAAACGTTTAATGAAGAGGTCAGAAAATCGCCGTTCAAAATTAGGATTTTTAAACGATGTGGATCAAATCTTAAACGACGTCTGCAAAGATCCTAGGACAAAAGAGATGCAGTGAAGTGAATGCTTAGTGTGCCAGACGGAGGCAATAGACAGTCTAAGGTAACTGGAGTAATCTATGAGTTAGTATGTACCGTCGGCAATCACATATACGTTGGAGAGATATCCAACTCGATATACACCCGTAAAGTTGAACGTTCGACGTCCCTACAATTGTCGTAAAAATACAACTGGACAAGCGCAAAATACGGCATTTGCCAGTCCTCACAAGCAAAAGACTAATGATATGATCCAGCCATGGAGAAAATCAAGCCTCCACGGCTTGCCTCCACGGGTTGACGACTCGGTTTGATGGATTGCACTTTTAGGACTTTGGAGACGAGAAGGTGGAAATAGCCCCCCATTTGTGACCACGCCCACTTTTTCGAGATTTTGCCAATCATGCCTATTTGCAGCCGTTTGACGTGACCAGTGAATACATTTATTTGGCACAGAATCAGCGCTAGACGATTTGCCACTGAAGCTGCCACCACTTGTGATTGGAGACAAAGAAATAGAACGGTCAAGTAGTACTAAGTTTCTAGGAGTGATATTGGATGAAAATTTAAATTGGAAAGAACATATACTGACGGTAGAAACTAAAATTGCAAAAAACAGAGGTGTTATTTCAAAAGCCCGTAGACAGCTAAACGACAAGGCAATGAAAAGTCTGTATTTTGCGTTTATACACCCGTATCTGTATTATGGTAATTGCGCTTGGGCCAGCATACCAAAGTCTAACCTTGTCAAACTACACAGACTACAAAAGAGAGCCACAAGAATTATTTCATATGTGGATCGATTAGGTCATGCCCGACCTCTAATGATGAAAAATAAAATCCTTACTATTTATGAAATCAATTTATATCAAGTAATGGTTTTCATATATCGTCAGCATAATACCATGCTTCCCAAAGTTTTTGATAATTGCTTTGCTAAGGTTAGCCATCATTATCCCAGTAGGTTTTCGCAGTACGGTTTTCTCACTCAAGCTGATGTAGGAAGAAAAGCAAAATATAGTATCATCCACAGAGGCTCTCATGTATGGTATCATTTTAAATGCGATGAAATCTGCTGCTATTAAAACTTAGCCTTTTTGTAACGTGTTCTTTAAACCAAATTTTACTAACTATATCTAACTTAAATGGTACTCCATTTAAGCAAGGCTTTCTACGAGATTCCATGTCTGGAACCGTTTTTTCGTATTCTGCGTGTTATACACTTTTGAGTTTCTGAGCCTTTGGTATTGTATTTCTTCGTTTATTTATATGTATCTATTTGTATCAATGTATTAGTAGCAACAGTATTATTGTGTTCCGGACGAAAAGCATTGAGTTAAAAAAAAGCCGTGTTAGTTTGATGCTCTCTAGCTCGTTATAACCATAAAAGCAGCTGATTACGTCAACTTTATCAGTATTTTAGAATTATGATCAAAACTATGGCTCAGATAATAGGCTGAAAAATTCAAAAAGTCCATGAATTTATTGTCAGGATTGTAGTTAAAAGAGATAACACATCTCCACCATGGCGGCACGCAAGAGGTTTTTTAGAAGGGCGTGGCACCAAACACGGTCAAGAATGTGACAGGTATATTCCATGACGATGCAGTGCTATTCCAGGTATCAGAAGCAGTCCAGATCCGATCCAGGAGACCAACCAAACAAATGAATTTCAGAAATGAATGGATAAGCATCCTGCGCACGCAGACACGCAACAAACTCCATGTGACAGGCTCCATAATCGATACCCTGGGGCACCAATTTTAATCATATTTACCCAGAAACGCAAACTGTCGATCTTCCTTTTTCACTTGGTGCCTTCGACGAAAACAGGCATGCTATACAGAGCTTGTACCGCATATTACTAGACTTTTCTTCTCTGTTCTTTTAGCATTGAAAAGGTTAGACTGACGAAGCATGCATTTTAGGCATTAACTGACGTACTAGTGTAAGTGTGTTGAAAGAGTACCACGGTGGTGTCACTGCCATGTCTTGTTTCTCTGAAACTCGGCATGTTGTGTAGCAACTCTATCTTGAGCTCATTTCGCGAACTTTGATACCAAAATTTGGGCTTTCTACGACTTTTGATTCTAAATGCGCTTTGAGATACAAGCTTTTTAAGAAAATTTTTGCAAGCACTTAGCAACTTCTCTTAGTTTCTACCAATAATCGCTGGATGATCAAATTCCACACCCTTCGTTCAGTGAATTACCTGCAAAAGTCCACAAGCAAGCCCTTTTGCACCCTGCAGATACCCTAAAAACGCCAAAAAATATGATTTCTCAAAAGTCAGAAACAGTACATCTCTCACACACAATCCACGCTCGCGGCCTGATTTGCTGCTCTGCACTCGACATGCTTTCCTTTATTCATGGCCTGGATGGCACGTGTTTCTCATCTGCATCATTCGAATGTAGTTGTAAGCCTGTACCCCCTGACTGCCAGTTACTCTTTCGTTACGATTGTATGAGCAGGCATTCTGTTGTAGTTCTTGAATACGTAAGACTTCTGACCATACTAGAAGAATTCTTTTTAGAGCGTTCTTTAGGTTACATACTCAAACACGAAAGAATTTACTTGTGGGATGACAGTTGTTGAGTTCTACATCTATATGAAAGATTTTTAGCAGCAACAGTTTTATTTGCAGGCTCCTTTCAAACGTCATTAGGAAGTTCCGGATCTATAAGCAACCTTATTATTAAGCTTATTATAGAAAAACATGGAATTTCGTACAGTTTGCATTGTCATTTTTTGTGTAGGTTGAATGCCTGGCTATGGTAATTGTAGTCCCTTTTCCATGCAAAATGAGAAAGGAAAGAGGCACCTAGTCTCTTCTTCTCACAAAGCCTATCCCCCCGCCATCATATCCACAACGTTTGCCAGGACATACATTCAAAATAACTTACTTTCTTTGGCACTCTACCTAAATCACTCTTGACCTGAATAATGCCATCTTCAGAACAAGTGACTTTTCACAAATATACGACAAAATTACTACCAAAGATTTGTCATATAACCCTATCCAACTTTTCCCATAAGCCTACTCTTATGTCCAACGTCGTTGGTGCAAACGGACACAGTATCGTGAAAACTCTCATTACAGGAACTGTGTCTCAACAGTTTATTAACCATAGGTGCAAACTTATCTTCTCTGTCTGCTCTCACACCAAATTTCACCGTTGCAGATTCAGTGGAAAAGCTGCAATTGAAAAGCAAAGTTTTCCCTTGTTGAGTACAAGGACTCATCCTCGGTAAAGAAGTCGTGCATACCTGTTGCGTTCGTAGCGAAAGATTAGAACGCGTACGATAATCCACTTGTCATCCATGTATATTAAACTAGGTATAGCTGACACAATGTGCCTCGCTGGTGCATGAATGGCTATATTGTCACGTTGACATTGCCATGACATTGTTTCCAAATGAGTGGCGCGTGCTGCTCCTACTCAGCAATATTATGTATGCTGCCCTGAACGGCAGATTCACCACAGTAAGCCCTTCAGAATCATGCTGATGCGTAAGCAAACATGCGGGTTGGCTTGATCGAGCGAATTCTCCTTAACTGCAACGCTGATTGGATACACACAAACTCAAAATCCAGTATTCCAACAAAGAGGCCAGAGGCTGAGCATGTCGAGTGTACGGTTCGGGATACCGAGTGTTTTGAAGCATAGGAAAAAGTGTAATTCAGAATATACATAGCAATTTTGGTATGAAATCTCCTTGAAGTATGTTTAGAACTAATGCAACCGGCAAGAAAAACATTTGAGCTACCATCAGCCGGAGAAGACACGATACAAAACTTCTCAACAGTAGTTATTTCCTTAACCCGCAACCTACATCTCCAATCTTGCATTTGGAGTGGGACACAGCGTCTTTCATGACATTCGTGACATTATTAATTCCGCCCGCCGGATAGCAGACTATAGGAAACCAATCAACACCACTACCTTATAAACTTGAACATGCTATCTTCACCCTCAGCCATATTGGAAAGCTCGCATTCTCGCGAAACTGCATAGTTTATGCGTGACACACGGTCAGACCAAGCTACCAAGCAAGGAAAGTTCGGTGTCTGCGAAAAGTCTATCTGAAAAAGATGGGATAGAGCGTTTGCTTCCTTTGACTGAAACACTTCGAAAATGCCATCGTGTTCAGCTCCTGTTTGCATTGTAACTCTCGTAGAGATGCTGATAAAAATGTACTCGTTAGGTGTAATTTGTACGTCACGAAGATGTGGTGGAAACCGCCTCTAGCGAAGAATCTGTTTGCTCAGAGTCCATCCTGTACCAGAGATGTTCCAGAGACTTCAGAGCGAGTCGCCTTTTTATTCACTCTTCCCTTTTCCACTCCACACTGCCTCGACAACAAACATCTTTGGTCACGTAGATGTGCCATGTTTTGAAAAAAATATTTCGCGGAAGCAATCAACACTGCCATCACGGTCCAGGGAGTAATGCTAGTCTTTATGTTCTGTGAGCATCGGTTATTTTTAGGATAAATAAAAATAGTAAAATTGCGAGTTACCACAGATGGTAGAACATTATTTCCATTGATAGTCGTAGTTCTATAGCAATATATTCTCTCCTGCGCTCCTTGTGCACACGTCTTTCTCTTCGCTGCTGCAAATTTATCAGAACAGGTTATTCCCATTATTGACGTGACTTTCTGTCCCCTTTATTTGCTATTCGATTTGTCTGTGTAGCAATATTATTACAGAAGTTAGAAGGGCGTAGAATCAACACCCAAACTCGAAAAGCCAATACTCTGTAGGTTTAACTCTACTTAGCACGGGGTTTTCGATTCACGTTAATGGTACGGGGCCTAGCAATAAAAAGAACCTTTATCAGCACCAAATGTGGATGAAACTTAGCAGGAACACATGCTTTGAAGCTTTCATGTGACATTAAAAATTTTGTCATATGCCAGTGGCCTTCCAGAATTGGTTCATACCTCAGGACCTGCTGAGTAACCTTGAAATTTGGCGTGGGAGTCTCTAACGTATAAAAGCCCTCAATGGGGCAGCTCTTCACGCTTTTTGGTTTAGCGTCCAAAATGAAAGGTTTGACTGGGGATAAATTTACCCCCTCCCCCTTCTGACCAAATAGAGTTAAGTTTAGAAGGATCTTTCATGTCACCAGAGCAAAGCAGCAAAGCAGCAAAGCAGCAAAGGTCGCAGGCAAATGATCGGTTCTCACCAGAGAGTCATCATTAGTGAGGTTTGCAAATCAAGTTTGGGACGGCGACGTCGACTTCATTCGAATGTTTCGCTAGGTTTCTTTAACATTGTGCCTGATTTCTGCAACGTTGTTTTAAAAAATCAACGTTTCAGAATGGCCAGAACGGAGTTTCCCGAGAGCAATCAATTGAAAACGCAACTGTCTAATGCACTGACATATAATGTCGCCTTCACTTTCGTTTAGTTTGCGAAACCTCACTATTAGGCTTATGGTAATCCACGGAAACGGAAACAAAAACGGAAACTGACGACATAACTAGAATATTCATTCGCATGTCCTGCACCAATGTAAAGCAATGAAATGCAAGAAAAATTTTAAAGACAGTTTTTTTGAGCTTTTCCTTGGAGAGGCATTCTGCCTGACCACGAGGTTAGAAAGGAGACTTCATCATGTTGTTTCACGATCAAAGCACGCGAAACAGAACAGAAAAATCAAAATTTCCATAAATTTGGAAACATCTGGTATTGGTAGTGAGGAGAGACCAGAAATGACTAATTAATGATATGCAAACATGGGACCGACATTAATGAAGTAGCTAACAAAGAAGAACTTTATCTGAGCTTCGTTTTTACATCTAAGAGAAACAATTCTAATGCCAAGAATTTTGTTGCTCCTTACGTCGCGATTCTATCTATTTGATGTCATAGCCCACTCGGTGGCGCACAATTGATGCGTGATGCGGAACATTTTGATAATCATGGAGTCATACCCCGTCAACGCTGTCAGGAATATCGGGAAAACGTTCGAACGGCGTGTGATACTAGCAGATCAATATTGATTCACAGTACCTGCATTGATTTCTGTGGCAAAAATTTTAGTTCAAAGACAGTTTTACTGCACGTTTCCTCCCAAAGAGCCGGCGAATACGTATCCACAGCATTTCCAGCGATGTCTTATTGTTTCCGTTTTCGTTTCCGTTTCCGTGGAATATCATGAGCCCACTTTTAGCAGTCGAGAACGCGAAACGAATATAGGAATGTATATATATTATTATGTCCAATTCTAAAAATAAGCATCTTTATCTGAAAAATATAACGAACAGATTTCAAGTCAAAAAAAAAGTTCGTCAGCTTCCTTGACAATATTTTTTATTGACTTAGAATAAGATATGAAGTCTCTTGTTACCATATGTACAATAGCCTCTGTTTTGCCTGACTATGCCCAAAAATACATTTATGCCCGTAAAAACCAAAACCTTTACTCGCTCCAATTTGTTTTAGTAAGTTAATCTTACACATTTGCATTGTTTTTAAAAACTTTGTAAGAATATTCTCCGAGTTTGATGTAGATTTCTTCACGATTTGATGTTTCAGGAATTTTCGACCTTATTTTGAAAATTGCTCCAAATCGCCTGACCTATTCACACAAAATTTGTCAAGCTTGATCAGAATACGTATAAAATCAATTGTCTTCCGGTAGGATACTGATTCAATGCATAAAATACGCTAGGCCATAAAATAAATCTAATAAAACAAACTTCAGCGAAATTGACCCACGTTTTACATTTTTGCAGGTAAAAACCTGGGCTATTTTACACATGTAAAGTTTCATGTTTCATTGATTTGTCTACATGGGGAGTACATTTTTGAGAGGCTATTGGCTGGGGAGAAGGGGGGGATATGGTGTCAAAAAAAGAAGAAAAGTGCTGTAAAAGTAAACATTGAACTGTATCATCGGAATATCTTTATTAACCTTGTAACTGTAGAGGAAAGACAAAGTTTGGCCAGCCAGAAATAAAAAAGGCCATGCCATGGAGTAATTTAGGGCAAGCTTGGGGAATTTCTATTGCTTATTGCTAAAATGTCAATAGTTTACGTCATTTCTGGAGAGGTCATAGCCCACCGGTGGCTGTCATGATGTTCTCTTCCATGTATACTACTTGCTATTCTAAAATACAACGTTTCATGGCCACTGTTTTGCTTTCCATCGTGATGAATTATAGAAAACGATTTTTTGCCCTTATCTTGAAATTTGGCAATTTTCGATAACATTGATGACATGATTAGACACGAATTTGACAGTTTTGTCCGTCAAAAGTGGAATAGGGTTAAAAAACGAAATTATGCCATTTTCTTGAAATTCGATAATTTTTCATACTTTTGATGACATGATTACACATTTGACAGTCTTGTCTATTTTGTTTGCTGAAGAATAGAATTGAGAGCAATTGAACTAAAGGCAGCCCTTGATGTAACGAAACTTTGCATTAAAAATATGAGAGGAATAAGAAAATTCTTTTAGGGATATGACATAATATGTCACATATATGCTACAAAATATCTCAGAAAATATTTTCCTTTCGGTGTTCCTTTTACGGCATGAAGAGGCCTAACTGAGACTGCAACAGAATTCACATCGTTACTCATTTTTAATGTTTTCTATATCCTGTCAATCTCTACCAATTCAACCAATGCCAATTTAACTGTCCTCTTGGTACTTCTTTCCAGTGCCAATCAATGAGGACTGAATTTTACGCACTGATGTCTGCTAACAATTCACAAAATTTATCAAAACATCATCTATACTGGAAATTTCAAACTATTTCAAGTTCAAATTTTTTCAAGCCTACATTGTTCCTCAGTTATTTTGTTAAAGACGATTGAAACAATTGTCAAACTGCGTACAATATCTCTCACGTTATCCCTACCATCGGCAAACAGTGCACAATATCTAACACGTTGCCCCTGCCGTGTTCCAAGGACCATCCAAAACCACTATACAATATCTGATGCATTACCCCTACCGTGTTCCAAGGGCCACGAACCACAGTCTGACACACGTGACACTCACCTAGTGAACACAAACTTTTATTATATACATTATAACCGAATACGTTATCTCCATTTCTTACAAAGCTTTCAGTCGTGAGTTGGGTGCACAGGTGGAAAAAAAGTCAGGCAGAACGTATTCTTTGCATGCAACTGCTCGCGCATATTTTGCTTTGCAATATCTCACGATTTATCTCGACCATTAAATTTCAGTCTGCCTTTTTGATAATGAAGAGAGCAGAACAATAAAACTTACTTGGTAGACAATAATCTGTGGAGGTATCCATATAATACCCAATGAACGTGCTCAGAATCAGCTGAGCCATCCAGACTCTTAAAATATGAAAACGCCACCGCCATCACGTAAACGTCACATAGAAAGCCAACACATGGGAAGATAAGAAGCCGGCTACCAAGCGCATCATAAGTGAGAATATAAGATACCACAAGGCGTTGAGCAAAGTTACCTATTGTCCCTAGCGATCCCCAAAAAAGATGTGGGATAATGACTTGGCGAATTGAGACTGTTCTTGATTCATCATCTGTGAAAGCAGGTACCATTATCAGGGCTGACAGAAGAATTGTGATGCTGCGTATGATCATGTCAAAGCCTTTTGTGATGTTGGTGACAGTTTGAATTTCAGGCAAACTGAATATAATTGAAATCAAAGCACTGGTTATAACTCCAAATCTGAGACATAAATAAAGCGACTGGTTCATCGACACCATCATGTCCTTCGTGAACTAAAAACAAAAAATAAACATGCAAAATGCAGCTGTTCGCCTCGGCCCGTTCGTTTGCCATAGCAAAACAATTTCACTGCAAGGATGTCAATTTTCGACACAATGGAATGTTTTTCTTCGAACTATCAATGCAGCATCCTATTCTCTATACATCTATCTTCCCGTCGACCAAGTTATTTTCTCCCCACCGCAAAAACTTGGACTCTAGTTATTTGTAAAAGTTTTGCAATACAAAATGGGTGACAGACCAGCATGCAAGCGCACTGTGCACAATTGTACACAGCTTCGTTTTTCATAAAAAAAATAAAAACTACAGATTTTGTTTCCATCAGTATCATGAGATGGACCATACAAGTGCATTAAGTTCCCCTAAGCGATATCTAAAAGATCAGTGCCTTAAAAATAAAGAGAAATACAGACCAAATGTTTTGCGTTTTTCTCCACAGACGCGCAATGTGTACGTTTGTACGCAGCAATACCTGAGGAACAGGAAAACCCACGAAGTTTGTGATTTTGAAATCCGAATATCAAATTTAGTTTGAATTGACACACAAGAAATGGAGATATGACAATGCTTCCCCAAGATGCACGCGTGAAGGGGTTAATATGATTGGTGCAATATCTTAAAGGCACATGTTTCCGATGCCATTAGCGAAAAATCGTGCAGCGATACGTTTTTAAAACATATCCCACTATATTACCGCAAAATTGTTCACTGTGGTGGATACCTTCTAGGAATTTCCCTTGTGTTTCTATGCAACGTGCAATCTCCCTGATAAAGGAAGTCAGTTGTGCGCAAAAACATTTCTCCACATGAAAAATCGCCTTCAGGATGCCAAATATGTGTGCAGAAAAGGCCTAAAAACTATCTACTGTGGAGTTTCCGTTAACCCTATCCACACCGGTGGGGGGGCCATTATGCCCCCCCTACTAAACTTTTGTAAATATCTTTTTAACGACTGTAGCTAGAGTCATGAAACTTCGTGGATTTTCATAGAATTTATTCAGGAGTATATTTCTGCAAAAAAAATTTGGGTGGGTGCCACGCCCTGAGCGTGATGACGTCATTGTCATAGTGCAGTAGGCTAAACTTGCATGCCAAACGAGGAAAACGGCTAAAAATAATGCTAAAACCAAATGTTTGGAAGAGTATACCATTAAATTGATGAAATTAATGATAGAAAGCTTTATTATTTCGAGTTGGAATGTAGTTTTATCGCAATTTTCGAAAATCGATATTTTTGACATTTTTCGAGGCTGTGACGTCATTTTGATGACGCCAGCAAAAATTGAGTGACGTAATCGATGAAATAATTATGCCAAATTATTCGTATGATGACATACTTTGTACCTGCCAAGTTTTATTAAGATAGGTTTAGTCATTCCGAAGTTATGGAGGGGGCCATCCTATCCTCACTAAATCTGATGAGCAAAATAAAAAAAAATATACCTGTGTATATAGCTGTCAGAGTAAAAGCGTGAAAAGCCTTTACCCGCAAGGGTTCTACAATATTTAACAGACAATCATTGCAAGAACGAAGCCATAAAAATCATACATCAGAAACATATATAAACAATAGAAAATAAGTAAATGGTTAAGCACAGATGTTTGGCAGCCACCAGAGCACAAACAACAGCGTGAAAACGTATTAGATCAGCATACGATAAGATAAGACAACTATATCAGCTGGAAACGAATAGGCCTTGAGTATGATTGTGTTGAAACTTTCTGGCCATATCAGGAGTGCTGCATTCCGCAGAAGCTCTCCTTTGGTAGGCACTAAAATATTATTTGGAAAAACAAACACATTTTGATGTTCGATTCTTTTAAAACTATTTTTAAATCTGCTGAGACCTAAAAGGGTTTCATGGATAACATTTCTGTTGAAGTTGAAACTTTCACACTGAGCCTTGCTCAGAAGGTCATGTCTAGAAAGTATTAATGTGAAAAAGATGATGAAGATTCATTGAAGAAATTCAGTATTTCCTGTCTATCTCAACTGGCATCAGTAGCACCTTGCTTAATGATAGCACTGAATGGAAGTTAATATCTGTAAACAAAATATAATCGAGTACCGCTCTGCATCTTGGTGCTGGAAGGCTCTGACGGGTTTTTATGATTATTAATTGAATATTTGTAGAATTATTAATAGAATATATTAATGGAATTTTTATGAAATTTTAATAAAATAATGATTTTATGATAATTAATAGTTTCATACTCATCCAACATTTTCATCACTGGTAGGTGACCCGCAGTGTTATTTCCTTCTGTGTTCAGAACATTTTTTCACACCTCACATGTCGGCTAAACTGGATGCATCAATTAAGTTGCAGAGGCTGAATAAAAGCATGATAATTAGGTTGGGCATAATGTAATGCATCTGCAATAAAATATAAGCCCCCAAAGCTTATCTTAGCAAACATATGCTGTGAAGTGAGTTCTTTTTTTTTAAACGATTTTCAGCTTTAGCGTTGTAGATTGCTTGGAATGATGTGAGGTGAACCTCAACTTTTCACAGAAGTCAAAAAGTAGAAAATGCGGTATTGAACC
Source organism: Scolionema suvaense (assembly GCA_027575255.1). NCBI lineage: Eukaryota > Metazoa > Cnidaria > Hydrozoa > Limnomedusae > Olindiidae > Scolionema > Scolionema suvaense. The sequence goes on from JAOBRC010384014.1 coordinate 12,412, forward strand.
TATTCGAACCTTATATTGAATAAACATTCTCCTTTGGATGCTGTTTTTAGCGTTAAGCAATCAAAACAAAGCTTTTCAATAACCCTATTTAGTAGGGCTTTTTGATGTACGTTCATGGT
>JAOBRC010384125.1:0-12529 GCA_027575255.1 Scolionema suvaense
TGGAATAAACTGAGTTCTTGCTAGTGTTAAATATTTATAGCACATTCAAAAAATAAGTAGTTTTTTTCTCAACTAGCCGCAGATCTGTAAGGTTTTCGCTCTCTGTGGTTTAAAGAAAATGTGCTTTTTGTGATGCAGATGAAGTTAAGGTTTCTTTCCAGGGATTTCGTATTTAAGTCTTCAGAAGCCAATGATAGTAAGATCTCAGATGTTGGAAAGAAGATTTGCTTGCTCGCAGGTGAGGACAAGTTTTGCTGAGTATCTTCGCTTATTTGGAAGTAAAGTTTTCCGAAATGAGTCGAGACCATAAAGTCAGTTTGTGCTGCATCCTCTCCTTCAGATACTCATCGTAATTTTTTCCTGGCCAGTGTTTGGATGACGCTACAACACTGATTTCAAGTTAGCCTTTACGCAACCTGCTAGGAAACCGTATTTGGGTGTCAGAATTGGCTTGTATGTGCAATGCGGCAACCCGGTGTTTTTTGTGCTTTAAATTTGTCTGCAGTTGAGCCCAAATTTTGGTTACCTAGGAAGACATCATGTCGAAGATTTATTTAATCGGAAGTAAGTGTACACTTTTAATATCTGCCAGAACTGGAAAATTTGAGTTGAGCTTTTGTTCTCAAATAAATTTTTCCCGGATTTTTTTAGCTTCAATTGTTCTTATTTCTCTTGATGTCACAAGACTATACTGGCTTAAAGTATGGCTATTTCTAATATAGAATTCTTTTCTTCGTAACCAAATGATCGATCAAAACAAAAAGTTATTGATAAAGTCGTCAACTTTATCACAAAATTGGATCATCCTGACCATAAAATAGTGTTCCTGTTCTTAAAGCAATACCGTAATATTTCGATTAAACGCCACCCTCAAATAAATTGTTAAGCAAAATCGAGACTCGTTTTCTTATAAAATTATACTTTTGAAAAAAGTGGAGTAAATCATGTTTCCTACTGGGGCTACCAACCCTAGAAAGGGGAAAATAAGATAAATTGGTCCAAATTTGATGCAATTTCTTGTTCTGTGATTGGCGGAAAAAGCCTCATGGGATTCGGGATAAGTTTCACGTTTATTTTATCGCTGGTAACAGCACAAAATATTTAAAGTAAGTTTAATTTCTTCAATGTTTCAGTCGAGTGTCTTCTCTTCGTGCTTCGATTTAAATGGCAGGCGATAACTGTCATCGTCCCCTCTTTTCTTATTCGTTATGTAAATGTGTGTTCCCTTTGCCACGAAAATATTTAGTTGGTGAAAAAGTTGTAGTGTGTATGGTTTTTATGCCTTTCCCAATCTTTTCCCGCCCCACACACAGGTCTTTCCCAACCACCACATCCGTCGGCCTTTCCCTCACTATCATGCCCGCACCAGAAGATCTGAATGCGTTTGGGTTCAACGTGTTCCACATTCAAAATTGCATGGTCACAATCCTCAACTATTGCGCTTATGTTGACGTTATCTGTTAACTAGGAGTCATTTTATTACTCAATCTGAAATCATCAGACATTACCTGAACTTTATCTCATACATCTTATACCTTCCAGAACTTAATTTTGAGCAGGATAAGAACTATTTACATAAAATTCCAAACATGCTTTCATAAGTGAGATATCTGCGTGGTGTCGTAGACTGGAATTTATATAACGTGCAGCTGACAATGGATTACGTTCCATCGTTCTCAGAGCAGGGATACACGTGTTCAAAGACATCGAGGAGTTAGCCTGGATCTATATTTCTTAACCCTCTGAAATTTGCAGCAGTTCAATGCTGAATCGCATGTTTGTTGCAAGGATAAGAATAGCTTGCCAGATCCTCTGTACGGGACGAGAATCTTGCGTTTCGGTCAGTGTTCGGAAAATTTGTCAGAAGAATTTTCTTCCTCCTTGCTGCAAAATATGAGAGCTTCATCAAAAACGATGGCTTGATTCTGTTTGAGAAAGGAGTTCTTTTCCTCTATACGGTCTTTATATATATGTAAGGAACCCAGCATCCGTGGTACAGTAGCAAAAGTCTCAGGATTCTAGAAGAAGTATCCCCTTCGGTTCCTAACAGATCAAAACTATGTGTAGAATATAAACAATTAAACAACGTATCCGAGCGATAATATACCTGCACATAAAATAAAAATTGCTGCAATATAGTGACTCCTATGTGACTGATCCGTTCAGAGCTAAGAAAGGTGTCAATATGTTTAGCTCTGTTGGAAAACAAATAATAACATTCCTCGACTGCAAAACTCATGAATTTCCTCACTTTGTCCTCAGTTTTTTGTCTATTAGTTAAAAGGTTCTTAAACTTTGGGAGGCTGTGTTAGCTGGTTTCTCATGAACAGGTTTCTTGTAAAACAAAACGCGAGTAGTTGCCATGTTTCAGATGACTCTCAAATGTTAGAGAAAGAAGGGAACCACACAACATTTAAACTTGAGTTTTAGCTGATTTCTGATAAATGGGTGAAGATCTACTGTCAAGTCATTTTAAATGTTATTACTCAAGAAGAACACGTCGTCACATGCCCACTACTTTGTTCCGGGAAACTTCCGCCAGAGAAACTTTCACGAATTTTGCGAGTTTTGGCTTGCTTTGCGAACGCTTATCACGCGAAAGTGTTCAGAAATGTATGCACGCGTAATATTTTTCCGAATGCATACTAATTAATGAGAAAAAAGGTAATTATGTAAGTGACTGTTTTTGAACCAATGCAATATACTTGCATTCTCCAAGTTTCTCAGGTTCAGCTCTCCACAAAATCTGCATTTTGACAAATTTTTCAGGTGCAACGTTGGAAACAGGCTTTTTTCCAGGTTTCGCGGATTTTCTAGGTTGGCCACCGTGCTTACAATGAGGCTAAACACAATAGATATCAGACGAAGCTTGGTCTCTTTCCTTGTGCTAATTTTAACGTGAGAATAGGGGAGAGGATATTACGATTACGTCCTGCCCACTCTGACAAGTTAAAATCACAACATATAAAGATGGATTAAGTTAGGAAAAAAGGTCTAAGTATAGTAATTTTGCATACGGGCGAGGAAAAGGTGAGCTTTTGAAATGCACGTCAATGCATTGGAAACGCATCTCTCAGTTGCACGTCAATACTTATATATATATACATGTCTCTCTTCTTCGTTTTGTATATATATACATATGTACACTGTGCGTTTTTACATACACTGTGCGTTTTTAATCCTGTATATATATAGTTACGTACATCTCAGCATCAGATTCAATAAAAACACTTGTCAACGACATCCTTGGTTGAACAAACGCTTAGGTAACGCGCAACGTACTCAGCGTGCAAAACATAAAAGCGCTGTATGGCATCAATAATGCTGCAGAATTATATTTTCTCACGGAACAAGCAAGTGCAAAAGCAGCAAGGTTGGAACGTGAACAATAACAAGACAGTAGTACCTTGGACTCATCAGAAATTGATACATCGTAATCTAGACGGTTTATTTTTTGTTGATATGATTACATATAGACTTTGCTCGTTTATACAATACCTCATACATACTGCGCTAGTATCAACCATGAGGTCGAAGTCGAAAGCGGAACATATAAAGCACACGTAATGGGAACGTAATAAGAATTTTAATCCGGTTTGAAGTCAGTCAAGGAAACGCTTAGACTTTCTGTTCTGAGCAGGACAAGGTAGCTGTGTTGGAGCAGTACGAGAAACTAGTATAGATTCTGCTCGCACAGACAACTATTACTAGTATAGTAGCTATGACGCATTGATCCGCTCAGAATTAAATTCCTCACGTCTCTGTAAAGAACACAGCTGTTGTTCCAACGAATTAGGATCTTTATGCTAGACACCGAAAAGAGACGAGCAGAAATAGCATTCTTTTTGTCTGTCCTACCTGGTTTCACTTGGTTCGATGCAATATTTATTTCAATGCTTAACTAGTATTTTCATCAGGGCAAATATTTTCATATTACTGTAGAAGTACGTAGACGATCAATTGACATTACCCCCTGAATCTGGAACTTCTATGCATTTTCATACAAAGCTCAGTCTGCCTTCCAAATTCTGCTTTGCATCGCCATTGTAGAAATGAACCCAGGTGACGATAGTTCCTCAAAATTAGAGCGAGCAGATTTTGGAAAAATCTTAGAAATCTTGCTCCCGGGGTGGGTGGGTGGGTGGTGGGGGTACCCCTTAACGTATGTAACATTCGGGGACGCAAGGTTCAACCCAATAAAATTCCCTAAACAAGGGTCTACTTTTTTGTGTCTGGTGCATAAAAGTAACTAAAAAAGTGACTATAAAGATACATTTTCAAACCGGAAAGGCAACTTTCACCTATCTACATCTAAAATTAGCTCAGATTGTACCTGCAGCGCAAAGCTTTGTGGAGTGAAAGCCGGTCAGTATGTTACAATGCTTCATTAAACATGGGTCGATTTTCAATTTTGGGGGCCCGCAGGACCCCGTCACTTTACAAGTCGATTCAAATTTGTTTAAACGTGGTCAGTATCTCCAAAGTGCGGAGGGACGAATGAAGGGGGCAAATGATGTCGACCGTTGGGGAACCATCGGTGAGAGTGGAGAAGGCGTATAACCAGCTGATTTTGGCAGAATTTCGCTCGGGTCCCTAACAAACGTACAGGCTAATATAGGCGTACAGGAGAGAAAATCAAATGAAAAGTTATAAACATACAGGAAAAAATGAGCAAAGTTTTAGATCTCAGAAACTGTACTTTACCTAAGTTTTCGAAGGTTAAAATGCTGAACAAAATAACAGAAATCCTTCCACAATAAAATCAAAGGAGCTACGCAGTAAATGCTATAAAAGATTTGATTTCGTTTGTCTCTGTATAGTAAAAGTAGCTCAAAATAAATAAACAGGCCCTCATAAGGAAGATACAGGGGGAAAATTTAGCCAGAAAAAAATAAACGTACCCTGTACGGGGGTTTATTGGGGACCGAGAGTACTACACGTGATACTTTATCTGATTTTGAGGCAAGCGCAGCTAAAATCTCAACAATCCGCTGGTCAAAAGTTGGACAAGGAATTTCAATAGGTTAACACGGAAACACTGGTACAAAGGCATCGAACGACCACACGTAGACACAAGGAAAAACTCAGTCGACTGGAATTCAAAACTTCTATCGTAAAAAAACATTTTTCGTATAAGTCTACCTATGGCAAAATGATTGCCGACAACAGTAAGAAATATCACAGTGGCTCTTATTATAAATATAGCAAGCAAAAGAATACCCGTTAAGTAAAAAAAAACTATATAGGACCATGACAAAGCATAAACTATAAGCATTATAGAGAAGAACACAAGAAATATCAGGCTCTGGTGACCACTTGTGCAAAAGATGTGTAAAGATTGTGTAAAGATCGAACATTTTTAGAAAAACACACACATCCATTTTCTGCGATACATCCATCACGTGGATGCAGCACTATTTCTTCAAGTTTTCGGAATTTTGCTATGTTTTGTGCAATTTATTTTAGTCGTTCGACGGTCGATCAATTTCGCAGGAATTTATTTTCATGGTTGAGCATTTTCAAAAACCGCGAAAACGTCTTCCCGCGATAACTTCTTCCCATAAGGTACATACTTCACCTTACCGACTCCGTTTTAAACATATACGCATATGAATGTTAGACATTATGGTACAATACGGTTGATTAACAAAATCGAAAAATCAGCCGCAGTCTTTCAGTTGAAAAGATGAGAAAATCGCGAAACGCTCTACGACAGTTGAAACTGAGACTGTCGAGCATTCAACTACAAGTTCCATCATAAAAATACGTCATTCTAGGGCATCTTTTTTCTTACAAGAAAATCTTCTTTTACACCTGAAGCTCAAAATAGCTTATAAGTAGGAACAAAATTTCTTGACTTTTTTTTCTGTCTTTAATTCTCGTATAGATCACCCCTTTCTTTAGGAACCGCAAAAGGCATTATTAGAGAATTTAAGTTAATGAAGCTTACAATCGGATAAAAGTTTCTCCTGCACGTTTTCTTTATGAAAACGAAGTTTATAAGAACGTAAGGCTTTGAAAAGTCAAAAGTTAAGAACGTGCTAAGAAAACTAACGCTTTGATCGAAAAAAAAAAATAAAAGTAGGATTCTTCGCAGATTTCACTGCAAGAGACCGACTGTTTATCAGTCAGCTATCATATTTCGCCGGCCCAGGCTAGCAAAACCACGAATTTTGGTAACATTAGAGATTCTCCGTAAAATTGACCTAAGAACCAGCTAAGAACATTTTTACGCTTAATTCTGACACAAGTTAAGAAAACCGAAGCCTTCGTCCAGAATGGCACGTTCTTATAGAAAAAAACCGTGTCAAAACTTACATACTTTTTTTCAACAACACGCACCTCAATTCTGCCACGAAAAATCAAGTAAAATTCGAGAACAAACCCAGACTGAGCTTCATTACAAAAGTTGGGAATAGCAATTACAGCATAGCAAAGGACAATTAAACACTGCGTCTTAAAAATTCACAAATATCACGTCCATCTGTATGTCTTCTGTGCAATGCATAAAACTCAGCAGTTCTCACTGCTTCTCATCTACCTGCGCGAAGTCCACTTCAAATTTGCCGGAAGACCATCTTCTTTAGGCATAAGAATTCTCCACGTATACGAAGAAGAATGTGGACAGAAGGAGGAATTGAACATATTAACATGATCAAGCATTGTCTGATTCTTGCACAGCTACAATATCATGATCCACGAAACTCTTCTCTAAAGAGGCGATTTTGACAGCGCAGCCATTCTTCTTCCACACCTACAGAAAACAATAACCAAAAAAATCAGCAAAACAAAATGCAGAACAAGCTTTATGTAAGTAGCATGAAAACGTACAGGTCGTGCACGTCCAGCCACCAGTCCCTCCCCCGGTCTACTTTATTCGGAGAAACTTTCGCGTGGTAAAAAATTCGCGAAATTTTTTGGATAAACTTTCGCGAATCGTTAAATCACAAAAAAAAATCGCGAGGTAAACTTTCGCGTATGCGCGTCTCTAAACATTTTTTACTGAGAAAAGCTGAAACTATTGCCGCAAATTTTTGCAAGTATGAATTTACATGCACATCTTATGGTGCAAATTGGTCGTTGTACCAACAATAGGTGGTGTGAGGTGGTCGTTGTACCAACAACAGGTGGTGTGAGGTGGCCATTTTCTGACAGGAGGCTAATGTCATTTTATGCTAAATTTTCGTTTTTGATCCTTTTTCACTTCTGTTGAAACGTTTTCCATGATTTTGGGCTTAAATGATTGCTATAAATGAGCACCTTCAGAAAATGTCTAATTAGAATAAATTTCATGCCACAGGGGTAGAACCACGCCCTTGTATGTTGGAGTACTCAAAAAAGACATGTTTTATATGCTAACTGTAAAGACACTTTTAAATGAATTCATTGTTTATACAGAATCTCACAAACAAAAAGGGCGCTATTTAATTTTGCAAGAACCAAGTAAGAATAGCATATAGCTACACGAAACACAATAACATAAGCATGAAAATTTCCTGGCTGCAACTGAAAATACTTAGTAAATGAATTTCGTATCACCTTCGTCCTTAAATTTCATATTTCTTACGGCTTTAGCTTCGAATTTAAATTCGCAGCTAAAGCCGTAAGAAATATGAAATTTAAGGACGAACACAGAGTTGCAGCATAACATCTTAACTTGTTGACGGCTCGTCTTATCGTCGTGCAAATGATGGACTGATTATATCATTGGGTTGAAGCTCCTGTTGATCATATTTCCCAAATTTTTCAGCAGTAGGTCATAAGCTAGTATACAACTATGCAGACATGATTTGCCACACTTTCAAGACGTCACTAGTATTTTCCCAAATATGCAGATCACTTTTCCAAATAAGCGTCAACTGTAGAAACCTAATATGTTGGCAGGGTTTCCTAATAAGCGGAACAAAAACCCTTATTAGGTCAGAGCTTGAAATATTCAGCAAGACTCAGCATCTTTCTAATCATTTATCAGGCTCAACGATCGCACTTGATCTGCTGATCGGTTGGCCTGCGTAGATTAAATCCTCAGATAAGCTGAACTATTTTCTGTTTGCTCTTTCTGATTCACGAAATCAGTTTAGCGTGGAGCCCACACGCTGTCCTAATAAGGTGCATAGTCATCTGACGTCAACAGTTGGGAAACCAATGCAGTGCACTGTAACATTAATTATGCAAGACGCAAACAAATTAATAATGAGGTCAATGCTAGCCTAATAGCTTCACAAGACAGAGCAAGGGGAGGTCTATTATTTCACATGATTTATGTAAATTAATGCAAGCCACTAAATTTCATATGCAAATTAGCAGACAAGCGACTCGATTACCCTGGGGATCTCACAAAGAAAAACATGCCAACCCCATTCAAACGACAACAAATCAAACTCAATTTGACCCAGTCGACTAATCGAGGTCCTCAATCGTCTGACGCACATGCCAGCGAGCAAATCAAAACAATCGAACTTACGGAGGACTTAAAGGAAAAGCTGGATTTGCGTCGAAAGTGATTCCACGTCATGTTTGCAATATCCTCCTGTGCAATTAATTGGGCACATACGTAATGATAAGACCATATCTTGGGTATAAAATGGGAAGGGCAGCTCCACGAATCCAGAACAGCTCTCACCAAGCTACAAGCAGGACTCAACAACGTACACACTTGTACATAAAACAACACTTTAATTTATTGGAATATATTCATCAACATTCTACGCTATCTACAACAAGCTGAAAGCTAAACGACAAGTGGCTGGTTCACATAGAACTCCAGGAGAGGTAAGGCAGTTCAAGTTACACATGATACTGTCTCAACGTTTATTTTCATTTTTGGATAAAAAGAATGCATGAAAAATATAGGCTGATTTGAATCCTTTTTTGCCATTTCTCCAAGATAATTCATAAAAAAGGGGCAGCTGAGAATGACAAATAATATCCTAATTTCAACAAAAATATCAAACCTCATACTCACAGGGAAATGGTACATCATGAACTCTCGGTCAATTTTTCATATGCAGGCAATGTTAAAAATTCCTCAAACGCAGGAGTAAGCACTAAACCTTCGACAATCTCAGCTGCTCTGCCATAACATTGTTCGTCTGGTCCTCCTAGTTTCTCCAGTTCTTCGTGTAAGAGGGTTTTGAAGAGAGAAGTCGTGAAGGTTCTACCATCATCTAACGAGCTTTGATGACACAGCCACTGCCATAGTTGAGCTCGAGAGATTTCAGCAGTCGCTGCGTCTTCCATAAGGTCATGGATGGCGACAGCCCCAAGACCCTGAAAAAAGCAAAACAAAATAAAATCAATGACGGCAGCTAAAAACATATTCATCTTCAAAAGAATGAAACATATGGCATCGTCAATAGTCAAAAGCAGAATACCTAGAAATTCATGTCTCTGTTCTAACAAAGTTCTTGGACAAAAATCGCATGTTATGAACATGTGAAGAACATTATGGCCACTTTATTGCATTAAAATTTCGCGGTCATTATAATTTCACGCTTTCTTAGTCAAAATTGCATATCGCGGCATTTAAACTTCGTGACTCAGGTAAAATTATAAATTAAGCGGCATTTTAATGCCGCAATTTAGGCAAAAATAAACATTTTACTGCATTTTAACTTCACAGTCTAAGTAAAAAATGAAAACAAAAACAACTAGCCTGTTCCAAAATGGTGTATTTTTCACTGTTTTTAAATACATATAGACAAAGAAAACTTTTTACGGTCTAAACTTAGACTTATCATTTCAAATCATTTTTTTGCTGAAAAACCTGGATTTTGGTGCATTTTAATTTCATTGTGTCTTTTAAATTTCGCGTCTTTTTTACTCAAACGTAAAACCACAAAATTTTTAATGCCGCAAAATTTTCATGCAATTAAGTACTAAAAAGTCAAATATATTGGTACCTGCAGCCACCAATTAATATACTGTAGAGCAATTTCAATGTTGGTTCTCACTCCCTTTTCTGTAATTTTACCACCTTCAACATCAATGGTTATCAGATCATCCACGCTGACTTGAACATCCAGTCTCAATCTGAAAAAAGAAAATGGTTTAACGCAAATTCAGAATAGGCTTCAAAACAACTCTAAAACACAAATTCATGAATCGACAAGGAACACCTACTTCCTGATATTTAGTGCAACTGGTCAAGCATTCATACAAAGAAAATCTTGACTGTTGAGATAAATACAAACAGTAAATATAGAATTAAAACATCTTACTGGTCCACCTGGTTTTCTTTGTTGTTCAATCCCTTTGCAAAGATTTCTTTCGCAAGTTGGACTAAATCAGGATGAGCCACCCAAGTCCCATCAAAACCTTGAGCAACCTCTCTTTCTTTGTCTTTTGTAACTCGCTCAGTCGCAACTCTATTTACTTCAGGGTCTCTGCGTGATGGAATGAATGCAGACATACCACCAATTGCATGAGCCCCGTGTTTGTGGCATATTTGTACAAGCCGTTCACTGTAGTCGTTCATGAAAGGAACTCGCATAGTCACCTAAAATAGAGCAGTACAAGGACAGAATGTCAATCTGTATGTGATTTCAAGCGCAAGAAATATAGGGCATCAGACAGAAAGCGACACAAATGAGGCAAAAACATTTGCCGACACAAATGAGGCAAAAACATTTGCAAACAGGAATTCTTTTCTGGATACTCACAAGGTTTCGGTCAGGCATTACACACTGCTTTTTCGTCTTCAATCGCTTGATGATACTGAATATGTAATCCCATCGTCCAGCATTCATTCCACACGCATAATCTCGAAGCTCGTACAACATAGCCTCCATCTCAAGTGCAGCAGGGAGTGTTTCAACCATTACTGTAGCTCGAATGCTACCTAAATAAAACCCATTGTCAAGAGATCGAAGCACGAAGCACAATTTACCAAAAAATGATATCAAAATGACAGACAAAATACTGACAACTTTGCATGCATAAATAAAACTGTCCAATTCTAAACCAATTAAATAACATCTATATACCTACCTTGTGGAACTTTCATGTAACTTTCAGCAAATTTGAATATTTCGTTCCATAGCCGACACTCCAGATGGTGCTCCATTTTGGGGAGGTAATAATAAGTGGAGGAGTTCAAACTTTGTCTTTGATGAATGTTATGGAAAAAATACAGACCAAAATCCATGAGACCTCCAGCCAATGGTTGTCCGTCTATTTCAATGTGCTTCTCAACTAAATGCCAACCCCTGCATCGAACGAGTAGTAATGCTAATTTTTCTTGGAGCTTTCGAATCGAACCTTACAGAAAGACAAACAGTAAAAAATGATAAATACTTGTGCAACATTTGCTACCACATACATCAGGTAAATTTGGAGGTTTACAAGGAAGGGAATTCTACAGGGCTGTATCAGAAAAGAAAAAAAGCGCACACATTTGGTAAAAGTGGTTTTCAGGGAAGAGGGTGAACCATAACATACTCTATGCTGATACAATCATGCAATTCGTCAGAAAGTCTAACACAGATTACGAAAACTTACCATCAGGGTTGGTGAATTCAATAGTCCGTCGGTTTGCATTCATTAGGTTTATCTGACCTTCTATCACATTGCTCCATGTTGGAGATAAAGAATCCTCAAAGTCAGCCATGAACACATCAGCGCCACTGTTTAAAGCATTGATAACCATTTTGCAGTCAGTTGGTCCAGTGATTTCCACGTGGCGGCATTGCAAATCAGCAGGAATAGGTGCCACTTGCCAGTCATCACTGTGACTGCTTTCTGGAAACTAGAAAAAAATATATTCCAACATTTATAATTTACTGCGTAAAACCAAAAAGTACTAGCAGATAAGACCATCACATTCTAATAAAAGCAACATGAAAACTATTGGAGCCTAACCTGGGACGAGATCCTACCATTCCCCTATACTGGAGCTGCTCACTCTTAACCGTGTAGAGGAAAGGAGGCGAGCAGCCCCCTATGCAAAGAAAGAGGATCTGGTCCCAGGTTAATTGGAACCACAATATAATATTCAGCGTTAATTTACCTTCAGTTCACTGCCATTGTCAATTTCTACTTGTCGATCAGAGCGTGCCTTTAATAGCTCCAAACGTCGTGAGTCAAATTGTCGGTGAAGGTTTGCAAGAAACAGTAGAGAGTCATGATTGAGAACTTCTTCAAATCCAGGTGCATGTGCTCCCAGAATTTTTACTCCTACAAAACAATAAAACTCTGGACGTTTAAGTAACCCAGCAAAAAAAAGGAAGAAAAATGTTTACCACTAAAGTTCAAGTTTCCACAAGGTTGCTTCACAAGCCAGACATGCTATTTAAATGATATATACCTATCCTAAAAACATTGCCTCTTTAAAAATGGGAGTATATACCTTTCTACAACACTGTCAAACGCCAACAGTAATCTGGTCCTAGGAAATGCCAATGAAGTGTTAGAAACATCACAAAAAAGTAATAAATATGCCCTGATTTTAGAGTGGCAACCATCAACACAAGGTACACTCTATAAGTAGACAGTATAAGTATATCATATGAAGAAAGCTGATATATATATT